>VWZI01023947.1:521020-540304 GCA_013396835.1 Psilopogon haemacephalus | reverse complement strand
AGAGCTTTTCCATGCTGATGTCAGTGGAAAGTTCCATACATGAATGTGGTTTACCTGATTTTCTGATGCATCTTTTATTCTAGTACTGCTTTTAGCAGTGTGACCCTGTACAGTCTAGAACTTTGTGCTTTCCCATTAAGAGATTGATTAAGAGGATTCATAAAGCACACCAGTATGATATACTCTGGCTTTCTCTGTGTGAAATACATTTTCTTTCCAAATATTCAATGTAGGGTGGCCCAGGTGCTAAAGGTCCCAGAGGTGAAAGGGGTTTGACTGGATCATCTGTAAGTATTTCTGGAATGCATCTGTACTCTTGCTGCCTGCTTACCTGCATGAAACTCTGTATGCTTAGTTCTAGGCTGGGCTGAAAACAGAGAGCAAAAATGTCCTTGGAGAGATGCCTATGTGTCATTTATGTGCAGCCTACCTATTTGTGACTGTATATACACAGCCTATGGATAAATGTAGCTTCAAAGGCATTGACTGCACATCAGATTGTGACACACGTTCTGCAGCATTATTTTCCTTGCTTCTGCTCAGACATGACAGGAATACTTCTAATTAACACTGCCAGAAGGTGTGTATTGGCCTGAGACTTCCAGCTTGAGTCAGGGAATGAATGGAAATCACACCTGAATAACTGTTTTCACAGTTCTGAAGTGTTAAATATGTCTCCAGGCTTCTGACTCACCTTAAGTGTCTAACTCAAAGGATTTTGCAGTTACAGATCAAAGAAAGGGTTGTCATTTACACTGCTGTTTTAATTTCCTGCTTTAAGGGGCCACCTGGTCCTCGTGGTGAGACAGGTCCTCCTGGTCCTCAAGGTCCCCCAGGTCCACAGGGTCCCAATGGGCTGTCAATCCCAGGTGAACCGGTGAGTAGCCATTCTGAGTATGGGTGGCAACGTGTGTGGAGCCAGAGCTCGACATGGGGATGGTGGTCTTGGGAAAAGGGTGGCAGCTTTGCCATCACAGAACTTTAGAGTTGCTAGGCTTTCAAGATCTTGGACTCAAAGCAGTCACACTGTGGTGCAAGAAAATTAAACATGCAGTGTTACTCTGAAAGCTTATTCATAAATTTACCTGCCCTATTTCTGTATTCTGAGCTGAAAATTCAGAGAAGCAATGGGTGCCTGGATCTAGGCATACAAAACAGCCTTTAGCTCCTACGGCACTTTGTTCACAGCAGCTTGTATAATTTAGGTACTTTGCAGGAAATATTTTGTGTCTTTCCACACAAAATGAATTCTTTTGCTGGCCTGTTTGGTGATTCAGATTCTCTAACAATCCTGTATGCAAATTACAGGGTCGTCAAGGAATGAAAGGTGATGCTGGCCAGCCTGGGCTACCAGGGCGATCGGTAAGTCGACACCTAGACAAGATGATGGCATTTTATATTATTGCTAATGCAAGTTGGCTGCTGGACAGCTGCCTATAACATCACTAGGAGCCAAAAGCTCTTCTTATAACTTTCTAAGTAATAGTTTTGGAAACGTAATTATCTTGCAGTTAAGAATTTGAAATATAGAAAATGGTAAACCGTTTACCACAGCAAGAATGAGAGAAGAGCTGTACTGAGTGAAATCAGATGTTTCACCTGGGCAGCAAGGAATGCTTGGGGGCACACCACTGGATTAGGAAAGGTACACACTGATAGCTCTTCAGGAAAGTCCCTCAACTTCACACCATCCTGTCTTCTTAAAATAATGGTTGCAGAGCATTTGGTGAAGCCCTCTTCAGCAGTGTTGCCTAATGGCTTTCTACTTTTGGATGGTCTTAGGACATTAATTCATAGCATCATAGATTCATGGAATGATTTGGGTTGGAGGAGACCTTAAAGATCATCTAATTCCAACCCTCCTTCCATGGACCTTCCTGTAGACTAGGTTGCTCAAGTGGTGCTCCTCATCCAACCTGGCCTTGAACACTTCCAGAGAGGGGACATCCACAACCTCCCAGGGCAACCACCCTCACTATAAAAGAATTTCTTTCTAATACATAGTTTAAATCCACCCTCCTCCAGCTTCATTCCATTCCCTCTTGTCTTATCACAGCAAGCTCTTGTAAAAAGTCCCTTATCAGCTTTACTGTAGGTCTCTTTCAGCTACTGGAAGGCAGCTGTCTCCCTGAAACATTTTTTTCTCCAGGCTGAACAGCCCCTCAGCTACAGCCTAATTCCATGCTTCCTGAAAGAAGAAAGCAATGTTGCATGTCACTTACTTGCAGGTTTCTTTGCTGTAAACTAGAATTAGGTTTTGAGGAGAAAAATAAGGTAATTTTTGAATCATCAGGTGGATTTGGATAAGCTAATGTGGTGACATAACTGATATTCCTTGGTTACTGTATCATTCTTGATTTTTCCAAGGGCACAAAGACAGTATGGGAGATGGTAATATAGATTTAGTTTCATGTATCAGATAAAGTCAGCCATGAAGCAAGAGCCTTGTATTCTTTACCTGTTTGATCAGTCCTTACAACCCTGCATAATATACATATATGGAGTAGTAATGGCCTGTACAAAGAAATGATACCTGTTGGAGTGTGGTGAGACGAGATGGGAAAGGGGGAAGAACATGGCAACATGATCCAAGGCTGTTCAATATCCAGTTCCTAACAACAGTAACATTGATCCTACAGGGTGTTGAATGAAATTGTTCTTGAGTGTCCTCTCATGTAGGCTGCCTGTCTCATTTTAGCATTTATTCTCTACCCAGAAACTGCAAGGAACAGAAACAGAGGATTTAGAATGCGCACAATAAAGCAGCAGAATATATAAAAAATAGGAAAACACAGGAGAAAAGAACAACAAAGAAAGAGTCTAAATTTTGTTTCTGTAGGTACACCCCAACTGGTGACTAGAGCCAGGCTTTGGCAGCAGGTGCTCAAGGATTAGCTGACATGCTGGTAAAAGCAGCACACCAAATAGATTGTTTTATGGGAAAAGTACTGAAAAGCACTTTTGAAGTTGAATTATGAAGCGATAAGGGACTGGAAGTAAAAAGTAGAGTGAGGATGAAGACTGTCGTATGATGTATATGGAATAAAAGGTTTCTCCTAAGGACTTTTTTTTTTAGCATACCAAAAAGCAATGTTAAAGATAGTTAAATATGTAAATATGTGCATCTATGCAGGAATGATTAGCATAGCAGTGATGTTTTTTGTGTCATGGATACAGTTTATAATTTTGTTTTTCCTCTAGGGAACCCCAGGCTTGCCTGGTCCTCCTGGCCCAGTGGGACCTCCAGGAGAAAGGGTAAGATTTCTTGAGTTTGTCTTCTGGAAAGACCAAATGATGTCCAATGTTTTTCCAAAAGGAATCTTTTTATCAGCATCCAACCTGGAGAAGTAAAACTTGGAGAGTGGATAAACTTAGTGGCGAAAACCTCCCCAGATAGCCATGAGATAACCAGATAAGTTCTGCCTCACTCCTGACTAGGTTCTCAGGTGTCTGCTGGGCTCTGCTGAGGTGCTAGCCCTTCAGTCTTACACACACTGTTGCTGCTGCAGGAGATCCCTTTGAAGCTGCTTGTCCTTATATTTCCATGGAACTTCCTATGTCTCAGCTTCCACCCATTGCCCCTTGGCCTGACATTGGGCATCACCCAGCAGAGCCTGGCCCCATCCTTCTGGCACTCACCCTTAACATCTTTATAAACATGAAAGAGGTGACCCTTTAGTCACAGCTCCTTAGTCTGTTCTCATAAGATGACTGAAGCAATGATTACCTTTACAGTTCTAATTAATAACTGGTATTTGTAGTTGTGCTTTAGTGGGGGGTGAGAGCTGGAAATGAAGACAGACCATTATGTGATAACCAGGTTGGACTGATGGATCATTAGTGGGCCACAGACCATCAGTGTTAATTTGTGAATACTATGGTAGATTATTGACACAGGATTTCTTAGTTCTCTTCTTGCAGGGGAAGTATCTGAGAGGGAAACTGTCCTTCATTAAGTAGAAACCTCAAATTTTCTAGCTAATGTGTGAGTGAGAGAAGAGCAAAAAGGGAGACATTGCTCCCCTGGGATATAGCAATGATTCCTGTCCTTAAACATGTTTAGAGAGACTCGTTTAATCTTCAATTAATAGACAGCAGCTGAACATTTTCTGAAGTGTCTGAAGCTCATAGTTTCTAACATTAGTTGTGACAGCTGATTTTGTTACATTGTGGGGAGGCTTTAAAATATGTGCTATTAGTAGTCAGGAAGTATTGCAATTAACATGATCTTAAAGGCCATTTCAACCGGGCTGCAACCTTAAACAAATTTCTAATTACCCTTTTGTTTTTGCATAGGGTTTCACAGGAAAAGATGGCCCCACAGGACCCAGAGGCCCACCAGGACCAGCGGTAAATAGGATTTTTGTCTTTGATATACTCTGAAATAGGAGACCTGAGCCAAAGAGAGAGCCACGTTGACATTTTCAGTTTGTGTGATATTTTCATCTTCTGTCGCATAGGCACTAGATTCTTTGTTGAAGAGCTGAGAAACTCTCAGCAAAAGGTTAGCCGGCAGCTGTGTAAACCTGTACTCACAAACCTTTGTGAGACTCATTTTTGAAACCAATTTCTGCCATCATAAAAAAGGAAGCACCACTTTACCTGGTTCTTTAGCCACAATCTTTATATGCACAGCTAGGTCTGCTGAGACCAATCAGCTTATTGCTTGTAATGTAGTGAAAAAAAATTTTGCTGTTAATAATACAAGTTTTTCTTGACAGGAGTATTTGAGGGTTAGTTTTTGCTTAAAAATCCTACTTCCTTGTGTTGGTGGGACCATGTCAGAAAAGGTGCTGACTGTTAAACACATGCTGCACCACACAGCCTCAGGCAGTTAGGCTGGTGCAGCTCCACCTTACCAGAGCTAACCAGCAGTGAGGTGAAAGATGTATTCCCAGTAGGCATATACAGTCAGAGCACACACTTACACCATTTATGTAGACAGGAGTTGTTAGGGCAGGCTATTGACTGGATTGCCCCTGCTCCCCCACAGTTGTTTTTCTTATGCTGCACTGTGGGTGTGCTGATGGGCACTAATCACATAACACTGATATTTTATTTGTTCCTGTTTATCTAGTACCACTAGAATGACTTTTATGGGCTACTTGTTGACTTTCACCTGGATCACGGACCTGCTAGATGAAAGGAAGGGCAAACTCTCTTTTGCTCCTTAGGAAGCTGTGATTAAGAGGGATAGCAAAAGCATACGGCCACTATCTGCACCTTTAGATTGAGAAATGCCTGTTAAACTGTGGTGTCACTTAAAGGGATGCCTTTCCATGAAGAAAAAAACTGCTCTTTTCTGAAGGAAAGTTTTCAATTCTGATGTGTACCTAAGAGAAAAAACCCAAACCCACTAGAAGTCATTTTCAGTATGACTTCTATGTTACTGTATTGAGCTTTGGACTCAATACAGTAACACATTTCTTATGTCTTGTGGCTGCTGTGGATTTCCACAATTCACTTTTCTATGTCTTCTGCCATAGGGTGCCCCAGGAGTTCCAGGAGTTGCTGGCCCAAGTGGAAAACCAGGGAAACCAGGCGACCGTGGGACACCAGTAAGATAATGACACATTCAGAGTATCAAATTTAAAATTACAGTCTGTTGGTGAATAGGAGACTTCTTGCTTTATATACTTGTCTTGTACTTATGACAGTGGCTAATACAGTGGAGCTAACAGAAGACCACAAACCATAGTTTTGGGGGTTTTTTTCTTCCCCAGTTTTCAAACCATTTTATTTTTACAGTCTGCCATTTTGCTGAGTTTAATAGTTGAGGCTGGAAACTGTGGTCTCTGGTTTCCACTAAAAAGATCATAGTCTGTCATGTGCCAAGATACATATTCCTACTGCACAAGCACGAAGAGCTGGGTCAGCAAAATGACTGGAAAGTCTTTATGATGGTGTGCTTGTGTGTGTAGCAAAAAGGTGCTGTGCTGTTGAAAGTGGAGAGGGCTTTGATAATATCAGATGAGCACTTCTAGTTTGCAAAAAAAAAAAAAAAGTTGTGCTTTTTACAGAGTGATTTCAAAATTGTTTGTGGGTAGCTTCTATGGATTTTATTCAGACCTTTGAAGTGTATCCTGAACAGGGCTGGGCTGAATAGGAGGTGCTGTACCCCAATATTTTCAGGAGAAATTTGAATTGATTCATTTATAGGGCCTCTTGAAATGGTGCTAGAGTCAGGAATGGCCCTGTAACAAAATGTCATTTATTAATTGTACTGGCAATCAGCCAGGATTTTCCATCCTGCTTCAATGTCATTTGGTATATGGCAGTTGAATAATTTGGAAGAATACAGAGTAAGCTAGGCAGCTTGATGGCTATGACGTAGAGGTTCCCAGGAGCACCTGGAAACTGGGGCATTGTCTCATAGAATAACAGAATTATTTTGTTTGGAAAAGACTTCCAAGATTATTGAGTCCAACCATCAATGTAAGACCACCAGTGCCATTAAACCATGTCTGAAGTGCCATGTCCATATGTTTCTTGAAGACCTCCAGGCATGGTGACTCCACCACCTCCCTAGGCAACTTATTCCAATGCCTGACATTGAATTCAGTCTGCATTTGCCAGCCTATAAATCCTGTTTCTCCCTGCAGTCGAGGAGACTGAGTGTCTTAGGAAAGCTCTAAAGCTTTCCTGCCTTCAGACATACATTGCTAACATGATACTCCTGCCAGGTCAGATGCCTGATAGTCATAGCTGAGGTGCAAGGGACTTTTGGTTTATTAAAAAATGAGCTTCAAACTACCAGGTGTATCCAAGTTTTCTTCACCTGGGACAATGGGTATCTTAGCAGCAAAGATGGACGTGCAGATAACATGCATAAAAGGATATCAGGCTACAGTTTCAGTGCCAAGCAAGGCTGTCAACTCTTGTTGAAGCACCATGTGCAAATTCTCCTACACTCTCATCTTAACCGTTTCTTCCAGTTAGAAATCCTTTCTTTTTCCCCTCCCCAGTTATTACGTTTCCTTGTAGTGG
The DNA here is from genome assembly GCA_013396835.1 of Psilopogon haemacephalus. NCBI lineage: Eukaryota > Metazoa > Chordata > Aves > Piciformes > Megalaimidae > Psilopogon > Psilopogon haemacephalus. The sequence goes on along the minus strand of VWZI01023947.1, from coordinate 533,317 downwards.
GACACTGTGCATCATATTTATCGTTCTTATGTTTATAGAACAGATCCCAGCAGGAATTCTGGCTTCTACCTCACACAGATGTCTTATCAGATTCCTGGTGGACAGAATTTCAACACTTTCCTTTGTGTCCAGTATTAGAATTGCCAAAGGTGCAGCCTGATGGCCAAATACAACTTGCAGGGTCATGAATCATAGCTTGGGTCTGTCTGAGTTCATAGCTTCCTGTCCTAAAGGAAGATAAAGAAGCTTCACATTGCTGCTGGGAAATAGGAGGAGTAAAGAACATGTGGCCAGACCTTGCTATTTTTCCTTCTGCTCAAACAGTCTGTATTATGATAGAATCATTTTAGTTAGACCTTTAAGATCAATAAAATCCAACCCTTGTTGCTGATACTATGCAGAACAAGTCAGCTGAAAGATACCTTCAATGCAAGGAGCTTTGAAGGCAACAGATACAGTTACAGGTTAATTATGAGGAACCTTGCTGATAAGAAAACATTCCAAGTGAATCAAATCAATCTGATCTCTTTCCTGATGTATTCAATACCATTAATGTGCCTAAGCTAAGGCAAACAGCACCATGAACATGACTGTGAACATTTATCTGCCTCAGTGTCTACTTATACTAAAAGATACCTGAAGAGTTAATGGGATTTCCACGGAAATAGAAAATTTTACTTTTAATCTGCTTAGGAGTGCTTTCAGAAGAAACTTAGGTGTCTTTTCAGTGTAGTAACAAAGTAAGGAACAGTAAGAACACTAAATCAATAATCTATTGAGATCTGAGCAATGGTTATCATAGAGGAGACTAAAATACCTGCCCTCTGTCTGGACAGAGTAAGAATTTTGCAGTAATCTGTATCTATATTGTAGGGTAACAACCAGCAAAGGTAAGAAAGAGATGTTGAGCTAAAAGAGGATGTTTCCTCTAGAAGAAATAGATGTTTTCTGTGAATAATTGCAATGGGAAATGAAAAGTCTTGGTCTATTCGTTCACAGGTTCATGGAATGGTTTGGGTTGGAAAGGAGCTTGAAGATCACCTAGTTCCAACCCCTTCACTTTCCACTAGCCCAGGTTGCTCAAGGCCTCATCCAGTCTGGCCTTGGACACTTCCAGGGAGAGAGCATCTATGACCTCCCTGGCCAACTTGTTCCAGTGTCTCATCACCCTCACTGTAAAGAATTTCTTTCTAATCTCCATTCTAAATCTCCTTTCCTCAAGATTCAATCCATTCTCTTTCTTCCTAACACTACAAGCTCTTGGAAAAATTCCTTCCCCACCAGCTTTCTTGTAGGCTCCCTTCTGGTACTAGAAGGCTGCTATAAGGTCTCCCCAGATCCTTCTCTTCTCCAAGCTGAACAGCCCCAAGTCTAGCATCCTGTCCCCATAGGGGAGGTTCTCCAGCCCTTTGATCACCTTGAACTCCCTCCAATAGTTCAATGCCCTCCTTATGGTGGGAACCCCACAACTCTACACAGGTGAGGTCTCATGAGAGCAGAGTAGAAATAGAGTTCAGACAAGAGAGTTCCAGTGGGGTTCTTTTATAGGTGTGAGCATGAACATGGTAATTGCTGACTAAGTTGTCTTAAGGTAGAGCTGGAAGATCCTCAGGAAACAATGTAAGGCATTTATGCTTTACTTATAAGGTACAATTAGACTAGTGCCTCCAGGATCAAATAAACTCTTAGGAGGTGAATCTGAGCATGTATGGAGGATATTTGTTTTGAGTAAACCAGTTTTTGAGCATTTTCCATTCTTCACTGTGCTGTGTTTACTGATCCTGCATCCATCTATTCAGACATCCTAGATGAAGTCTCAAAAAGCTGCCGTATTGGGAGCAATGAACGGGTGGTTCTTGTGGGGAGTAAGCATTCCTCTGGGGAAAACAATGGAGTGCATTATCTTTTAAAGTAAAAATAGCAAAACTTCCTGTGTTTTGTCCTTCTTGAGCTGCAGAGCTTTGCTGCAGCCCCAGCCTTTAGTCCCACAGCTCAGAAAAATCCCACATGCAGCATAAACCAGCTTTTCCTCATACTGACCCCAAGTGACTCCCTCATTGCAGGATATCAACAAAGCAGAATGTCAGCAGCAGCTGCTGCTTCTCAAAATGCTGGCAAGCAGTTGGCTAAGTTGCACTTCTTTTTTTCTTATCTATCAAAAGAAAATTAAGTGACATTTAAGAAGAATAAAACCAAGTGGGAGGAAGATGCAAATAGCAATTCAGTAATTGCAGTTGTAATTATTTTTTTGGGAAATCATATTTCTAAAGCATCCAGGTGGAAACTGCACTTTGTTGCTAGAGCAGCCAATCGACCTCTTCATCTTTAGATATTTTAAATGAGTTTGGAATAGTTGATTTCCAGGCATGAGGCTGAACCAGAATATCCTTACAAGGTCACAGACTGAAGAATGAGGCTCTTTTGGTTTCAGTACATTGTAAAATTGACTGTATGTTGCTTATAGTTAAGGGATGGCCTTTGCCTTTTTTCTAGCTTTTGTTGGCAATGATTTGGAGTAATATTGTACTTTGATTACCAGAGCACCTTCCTGTCTTGCCAGCATGGCTTGTGGCTGAAGACAGCCAGAAGAGCTTTGCTTAACCAGTCAGAAAAAAAGTGTTTCCAGATGCAATATATAGAATTTGAACATCTTAAGTTTGCTGGGTTTTTTTCTCCCTCTTCTGTGTGTAGTTTTGGTTAGTGAAGGCTCTAGCAAGCAGAACTCATTTGAACAGGGGATTTAAAAGAATGATTAGACTGTTGACAAGATAGCAGACCAGAAATCTGATCTCTAGTGCTTGCACTTACCTAGAGAATAAACTAGAAGATGGTCATAGAATGGTTTAAGTTGGAAAGGATCTCAAAGGTCATCCAGTTCCAACCCCCATGTGCCATAGGGAGAGACACCTCCCACTAGAACAGGTCACTCAAGGCCTCATCCAACCTGGCCTTGAACACTTCTAGGGAGGGAGCAGCCACAACCTCCCTGAGCAACCTGCTCTAGTGCTTCACCATCCTCACGGTAAAGAACTTCCTCCTGACATGTAGTTTAAATCTCCCTTCTGCCAGTTTAAACCCATTGCTCCTTGTCCTGTCATTACAAGACCTTGTAACTAGTCCCTCTCCAGCCCTCCTGTAGGCTCCCTTCAGATACTGGAAGGCTTCTACAAGGTCTCCTTGAAACCTTCTCTTCTCCAGGCTGATAAAGCACATAATTTACTTATAGTCAAAACAACACAAGGTTGTGCTATGGAAGATTTAGAAAGAGTGAGGATTAAATGAGCATATATAATGAATATGTACTCATCAGATGATTTCATACAGAAAATAGCCAAAAGTGCCAAGTTTCAAAAAGGAAGTGATGCACCAAATGATTTGCTAATATTTTAGGGGTAATGGTACAAACTGAAACACAGGAGGTTCCACCTCCAAATGAGGAAAAACTTCCTTATTGTGGGGGTGCCAGGGCACCGGAATAGTCTGCCCAGGGAGGTTGTGGAATCTCCTTCTCTGGTGACTTTCCAGATGTCTGGCTTCATTCCTGTGTGACCTGCCCAAGGTGGTAGAAGAATTGGACTCACTGATCTCCAGAGGTCCCTTCCAACCTCGACCATTCTTTATGATTTCCTTCACCAAGATTTTCATGTTATAGGGTTGTCTAAGTGAAAGGCCTGCAATTCTGCTAAATGGATATTCCAGACAGACATGAGACTTTGTGACTGAGATGTTAATGCCTCTTGAATTGAGACTCAAATTCCATGTCTAGGAGCATTTGCCACAATATTGGCTATTAGAGAATGACAGATAGAAATGTTGTATTTTTCTGGTTGTTTTAATTGTTATAGTTTGTTTATGTTCTTATTGCATTTAAAAGTCCATAGTCTCTTTCCTTGTGTGGCTCTCAGTGATATGTTTTAGTGGTGAACTTTGGTAGAGTAGGGTTAATGGTTTGACCTGATGATCTCAAGAATCTCTTCAAACCTCTATGGTTCTGTGTGGCTGTGGTAAGCTAAAACTAAAAGACCTCTTCCCTGTGGACTACACCAAGAAAAGAGAAGATAGAGATGAAACAATGAGAGATGGAATTAATACTAATGGGTTTGATGGGAATATTGTGCACATATTAGTAACTGTCTCATCCGTGGCATCATTTACTCTTGTGGCACACTGATGGTGTCCTCATTCTAAATCTTTTGACTGAGCCTGTAGACTTAATTTTGCATGAATGACCTCTTCTGCTTGATGCAAAGTTACCATATGGTGCCTGCTTAACTCAGTGATGGGTGAGATGCCTCCTACTTTCTGTGCATGTCGTGGGATAGATGCATGAAGCACTGCTGTGGAGAAGCTCAGGTAGCTTACTAAGGTCACACCACAACACATCCCATGGGAATTTGGTTGCCCCAGACCTTGAGACAAGTCTATGAAACACTGCCACTGCATTTGAAGTGTATCTGCTGTGACCTCAGCGGAATGATTTGTTGTGTTGTTGAGATTGACTGTGGGTACTGTAGGAATGTTATGGAAAACAGCTGCAGCCCACACTGAGCCTTTACTTTGTTAATGGTGATAAACAGACTCCTTAAAGAAACACTACAATGTAAAGAGCAGTAGTACTTACGATGTGTGGTGTAACTATGTGGACAGCCATGCAGAGTAGCAGCTGACCAGAAGTTGCCTTTCGCCTTTGAAAATTGGAACCTTTGTGTTCAAATAGTAACTTAGGCTACAAGTGAAAATCGATTTGAACTCTAGCTAGCCTCTTTTTGCTTAACCAATCTCCTCTGCTCTCTGCACCCATCCTGAACTTACAGTAGGTTTTTAGAAGAACTCAGCTGTGGCCTAACTCTGCATCCACTGAAGTCACCTGGAAAGCACACACTGACCACTTCAGAAACCATAGTTTTGGCCAAAGTTTTGTTTGTGCTGCCCTGGAATTTGGCATAGAGATGGCATTCGTCACAGGGAGTATTCAAGAGCACTGCAAGGGCTATTCATGGTGGCTTCCTAAGAATGTCATACAGCAAATGCAGTCTTGATTTCTTTTTTCTTCTTTTATGTTTTGATGGCAAAATGAAAAGAACATTTTTGAAACACTTCACAGACTTTTAGATTTTTCAAAGGGTGACCTAGTGTCTAAAAGTAATGACTGTGAAACTGCTTTTCCACTGATTGTGAAATGGGCATCTGCAGTTTTCACTGTGGCCAAAATCACGGCAAATAGACCGAAGCAAGGTATAAAACTCTTTCTGAGATTGGTAATGTCCATTTGAAAACCTTTAGAAATCCATCATCCCAGGCAATGTCATGAGAGTTTCTTTGGAAAGTGTGGTTTGCTCTCTTCTAGATATTTTTTTTTTTTTGGCTAGCATTGGCATGCAAAGATAAGGTTGAAATCTCAAAATGCTGTGTGAGAGATTCACAGGCAACATTTTGTTTGCAGAGTAGACTGTGCATATCTTCAGCTCAACATTAAACACCATCTTTAGAGTATGCCTTTTTTCCATCCATTGACACACAAACGCACACATATATATATGAATTAGAATCAGTCTTTTGGTTGCCTTCTCACATAGTATTCTTGAAAACCTAACCCCTCTATTACAGCTAAAGTATTCAACACCAAAAAGAAATTGCTGACAGACAAAAGTTAGCTCTTGATAAATGTCAATAATTCTTAAGCAGCTCAAGCTAAGATTTCTGTGAGACAGTTGTAGAACTAGAGATGTTTGAGCAGGGAATTTGTTGCTAGAATAAGCACTCAATGGAATCTTCATTTTTTGGTGTCACCTCTACCTACTGCTTGGTCTGATTACCACAGGGTCTGTTTCTTCTGGATTCAGAGGCAGCTGCCCCTCCTAGATGTGTTATTCTTCCTCGCTGATCTTCTATGTTGATGGGTTGGCTTAAGACTTCAAATTAAATAATCATATATATAACTCGTAGGAGACCTTTTGCCACATAAAGAAGTGTGATGCTAGGAATTCAACTTTCATATTGCCAGTATGGTCCCAGTGCCAGAATACATCAGGGGGTTTTTTGGCTCTAGTTTGCATTTTTCCTTCAGCTATTTTTCTTGTTAGTCCCTGTGTTTGGTCATACACATTAGACCATTGTTTATCCATTCTTTTATGGCACCTGCTTCCTATATTATGATTCAGCATTATTCATATACTATAATCCAAAGATCCTTTACTGCAAGGGTCCCAGAGCACTCGAACAGGCTCCCCAGAGAGGTTGTGAAGTCTCCTTCTCTGGAGACTTTCAAGGCCTGTCTGGATGTGTTCCTCTGTGATCTGTGCTAGATTGTATGGTCCTGCTGTGGCAGGGAGGTTGGACTTGATGATCTCCTTGGGTCCCTTCCAACCCCTAACATGCTGTGATCCTGTGAACTCTGGAAAGTAAAATTCAAGGAATGATCATTATAGAATGGCTTATGTTGGAAGGGACCTCAGAGATCATCTCCTCCAACCTCCCTGCCAAAGGAATCAAAATGTGGGTTTTTTTCAGAACTGCACATCTTAAATGCATAGATGAGATGGAACAAGATAATTCTTCAGCTATTTCATTTCTACTCTATTTTATTTTAGGGCGTCCCTGGGATGAAGGGAGAAAAAGGTGACAGAGTAAGTCTACTTTAAAGTAATTTTTTCAGTTTTTTTTAAATTAAACACTCCTTCTTTAAAAGCAGAGCCACTTGTTAATACAACTCTTGGTTTTGTTTCGATTGTTTAGGGTGACATTGCATCTCAGAATATGATGCGAGCCGTTGCAAGACAAGTTTGTGAACAGCTGATAAATGGTAAGCAGTGTTGCTTTCTTTCCCATTGTAGTAATTTCCTTCTTGGTTAAAACAACCAAACAAAAAGCCAGCAGTGATTTAAATTCAAGGCAAGGGATACTGGTCACAGGGCACAGGGAGAGCCTGAGTGATCTGATAGCTGTTCAGTGCTAATCTTTTGGTGGGAAAAAAGATGTAACAATTGATTTTTGCTGGCTTGGTCATGAAATATTCTATGACCTTTGGAAATACACGCGCAAGTGTAAGGCTCTGTACAAGGAAAGGGACCTTCCTTGTGTCATCTTAGTCCAAAATTGCTTCATCTTTTGTCATAAAATTGGTATACAGTTTCTCATTAGACACCTTTAGGAGGAGAGGACTGGTGAGAAAAAGGCTGCTCACCGCAGGAAATTTGCTAGCAGGTGACTGTTGAGTAAATACTGTGCAGAGAATCAGCTGTGCATGCAAGTAAAAATTATATTTATTTAGGGAAGGACTCCAAATTGAATTTAAGTCCTTTACTGCCACACAGTAGAGGACTTAAAATTGACTTAAATTCATGGCTCTGCTGTTCACGAAAGCGTTCTTTATAGAGGTTTACTCTCTGTCCCTCGAGGCAGTGCTTTTGCAATCAGCAAACCTGCCAAGGAGGACGGAGACGAATATGCCCATAAATTGTTCCTCATATTGTTTCTGTAACAAGAGGAAGTGCTGACTGAGGTAAACAGATACGCTTTTTGGATCATTAAGGATGCTGGTGTACAGGATGGAGGTCAGTATGGCCTTGAAAATGTCTGTGATGGCTGCTGTGGAAATCCTCTCTATTAGCCAGCACGAAGGAAGAAAAGTACATTCAGCAATGCATTAGGCTTGTGACTAAGACTGTGTTATGTGAGTTTTTTTTTCATCTCTTTTTTTGAACATCCGTGACTTATTTTGTTCATATTCATCTCATCAGGGTTATGCTAGGACTGGCACATCACACTAATTAGGTAGGGCTAGACATGGCCCCCATGAAGGGCTCCTGTCTGCAGTTTCCCAATCCTATTACTTTTCTTCAGACACTTTTCTTTAGAAGCTAAATTTGCCTGTATTCAGAAGAAAGACAGGTGCAAGCCTGCGCATCCTGCAGGCCTAAGAAAGCTTCCTCGGGGGCTATGCACCACTACCTCTGTACATGAATAATTTATACTGTGTTCCTGGTAGCTTCAGAGCATTGAAAGTGCAGAGGAATGTGAAACTGCACTTTTGGGACTCTGAGTCCTTTCTGTTCATCAAAGTGAAAAAGAAAACCCTTCTAATTAGAAGTCTGAGAGCAAGAGCATTGTAAACAAGTGATTACTTTGTGACCTTAACTGCTTTAAAGCTCATTTTGTTAAGATTATTGGCTTCCAGTGTGCCTCTTACCTTTCTTCCCTCCCTTCTCCAGTTGTGATTAGCCTTCTTACCAAACATTCACCTTAAACCTGATTAGTTCATCTGTACTGGTTTACCACTACTTTATTGAATAGAAACAAGGGTAGGATTTAAAGAAGAGAGAGAATTTGTTATTCCTCCCCCTCCAATAAAAGACCTTCACTCATTTCTTGTGGTTTATCAAACCATTTTTCTTTCCTTCCGAAGGTCAAATGAGCAGGTTCAACCAAATGCTGAATCAAATCCCCAATGACTATTATTCAAACCGGAACCAGCCAGGGCCACCAGGACCACCTGGTCCCCCAGGAGCTGCTGGGACAAGAGGAGAGCCTGGACCCGGGGGAAGACCAGGATTCCCTGGACCTCCTGGGGTGCAAGGACCACCCGGTGAAAGAGGTGAGTAAATTCCAAGGCGGTTGTGTAGTGTATTTTGCGGTGGACACAGCGCAGAGGCTGCCAGAGGAGCAGTCTGATCCCTTTACCATATAGGAAGCACACACCTAGCAGTAGCCTGTTAGGTCAGTTGGATTGCCTGAAGGACAATCAGGCAATGTTCTGGAGGAGAAGGTTACTTACATCAGTGCTTTCCCATGTCTCTGCCTTGCTTATATTTCATGAAACACAGGTTGGTATAACATTCTGGCTGCTGTCTCAGGCTTTCACAGGACATCCCAGGAAAGTGAATGCTCTCAGAACTTTTCTGGCACCAAACAGCCACATCTTGAAAGGCTGTTTGGAGTAACACAACTCTTCTCAGAACAGAACTCTGATTGAGAGAATGAGTCACTACCAAGAATGAACTAGGTCTTCATCCTTGTCTCTTTACTGTATTCTGAGGAAAGGAAGCAACTCTGAACAGAGCATGAGCATATGAGTAAACCTAGTTTGTGGCCACTTTGGAACTCTGCAAAGACATGGAGGGTCTCTACTGTGCAGCTGTGGCCTTTGCTTACTCCAGCTGCTCTACTCAGGGCTAATATTTTTTTTTGTAGCACCTGATGCAAACTTTTCTAGCATCTAGTATAGTCTTTAAAAGAGGCTAGGAAAAAAAAAATCAAAGAATTCTTCTCTTTCTCAAACTTTTTATCAAAACTATGAGAAAGTAGACATTAGAGCAGAAGTATGCCCTTCCTGTTTGTAGTGTGAAATAATGAGATTCTGTGGTCTTTCAAGCATCTCAGAGACTTTTCTATGTTTGGGAAAGTTTTATTCACATTGAATTACCTCTGCATCCTACATTATTTATGGTTTGCTCTATTTATATCCAAATTATGTTTCCAAATTTGGACATTTGTGCAAAATAAGGTTTGACCAGCCTTGTAATGTTAAATAATGGGAACTAAATGCTAATATCAATGAGAAAGTATGAAAAAAAATAATCAATGTGGTTTCCTTCCCTTGCATTTTTTTTAATGGCTCATTTTTGTAATTTCAAAACTTTATATATTTTGTAGGAATGCCTGGAGAGAAAGGAGAAAGAGGGACTGGATCTCAAGGACCACGAGGTTTGCCAGGACCACCTGGTAAATATTTCTTGTTTTAACAAATTACAGAAAAGTAGAGGAAAAAAAAATTCTCCATAGGGACTGCACATGGTGAATGAAAAAGATTTTGACACATATTAGAGTTTACTAGAAACCCGTACAAAAAAAAAAACTGCCTAGAAAGACTCTTGGATGTGTCTAATGAGTAAGTTAGAAGATAAATACTTCTCTGGCACACTTTGCTTGTGTGAAAATGTGCTTTTATGAGAACACAATGTCCAAATATATGATGGATATTTGCATAAGCTATCAGATCCTGCACAAGGATTATTTAGCTCCAATTTTTTCACTTGTGATTGCAGAGCTACACATTGCCCCCAGGCCACAAAATAGTCCCATGTGCAGAGTTCCCAGATGACAGGCTCACAATTTGGCTCTTGGTTTTGGTCTTCCTATCATGTAGCAGTTTTGCTCGCTGAGGCCTTGGCAGGAATCAGCTGCATCATTTGTTCCTGCTTGTAGTTTACTGGGCTAAACATGGGGCTTTCAGTACGGGACCTATAAAATGCTTGCAGCAAATTGCAGCCCCAGTTATTTGAAGCCTTTACTTTTCTACTAACCATAATAAGTCTTCTTCCAAAAAAAACATTACCTCATCTATCCTGGGGTTACAGGGCAGCAGAATTAATGCACTCCTATATTTTAATTGAAATCCAGTGTGCTTGTCTAATCTAGCAGTTTCCCTTGAGCTCTTCGTGTCTCACACAGTGGGGAGAGAAAGCAGAGAATTCATTGATGTTTTTTACTTGGCTCAAACCTTACTAAACCAATTTCTGTGGATAAATCCTTAAATAAGCCACACACAGGGAAATAACTAATGATGAGTCCCATTTCTAGTTTTGTTTTTCTTTCTGTTGACCACCATATAGTGGCAAAGTGCAAGTATTTTCCCTCACCAAAGACACAGCCTAGTCTGTGTAGTCTATAGACAGTTAGCTGCCAGCTCTTAAAGAAAACAACTTCCCAACCTTTCAATTCTAAAATTAGGTCCACAAGGAGAATCTAGAACTGGTCCACCAGGCTCCACAGGATCACGAGGACCACCAGGGCCACCAGGTCGTCCTGGAAATGCTGGGATTCGAGGTCCCCCCGGGCCACCAGGATATTGTGATTCATCCCAGTGCGCCAGCATCCCTTACAATGGCCAAGGATTCCCAGGTAGGTGATGAACAACCTGGCTTGCCTTAAATAGCCTTCACAGATGTGACTGTTCATATTGAGCTGCTTTAAATGAGACAGTCCTGCTAGCCTGATAATACTGAACCAGGAGGAAAAGGTTCAGCTGAGCAGGCCTGCCTCATTCGCAGTGTGGGGATATATGAGCAGTCATTAGGACTTTGATCTAGATTTACTTGAAGTTATTTGTGGTTTGTTTGAAATAATAGATTGTAGTAACCCAGTATTTTAGCCTTGTTTTGATAAACATAGGTAGTTAGTAGTTGATAATGTTGCTCGTAGGATTTAAGTGACCATTTTCTTCTTCTTTTTTCCCCCCTTCCATCCCCACCCCTTGCAATCGTCTTCAGAACAAGGTTGAATTCTCCATGTCTCTCTTGAAAAATAAAAAAGAATTCTATGTTGTGGTTGGCAATTTCCGTGTGTCTCTTTTTGAGCAATGTCAGTATTATATATATGAAACTGAGGCCTGAAAGAAAAGTTTTCCACAAGGGAAATCCTTTTGGTGATGCACTGCAGACAACTCAAAGAAAAAAAAAAAAAAAACAAAAAGCTCCAACCCCACCTCTGTCATATGATTTCTACCAGGGAATCTGATTAGCCCTGGGCCATATCAGCCTTTCATTCTGTGATGTAGCTCAAAACAGCAGGCTGCTTCTGGAATTAAAAATCAAGGCTCACAGAGGCCACCAATTTCTGACTGGAAAGATTCTAATATATTTTAGCACAAGAATCCTGCAGGACCAAAGTATTGTTAACAAATTAATCTGTATGCATTGCAACATCTCAAATCCAGTGTATGTGACGCTACTATTGGATATGGTTTGCTGTTAGTGTATTGTGCATGTACCCGTGAACAGAGAAAAAAAATAGAGGGTAGAGATGTATATATATATATATATGTACACACTTGCAGACTCAGTGCTGCTGATTAAAGTGCAGATCATGCACAAAATTCTGACTGGAATGAAGCAAAAACAAAAAAAGAGCAAACGGTACCTGCAAGGCAGCAGCAGCAGCATTCTCCTTACGAGCAAGCAGCTACGTCTACATATATAAATATATGCCTGTAACTTAACTGTCATGTGTTGATGAGGATGAAACTATGTTTATGCACAGTGGATGGACTTTTTTTTTTAAACGACTAACATCATCTTTGACCTGTTTCAGGTTTCGGCTAACACATTTTCTAAGTCGCCAGTGCTGCTTACAGTTTGAACCCCTGAAAAATCCTGTTTCTGAGATGTTTGCGCACGTGCTTATTAGAAACCGAGTCCCTATGGATCTCTCACCACGGATATGGTTTTTGAACCATGTTGACCTCATAGAATGGGGGAGAGTTCTTCTTTTTTTTTTTTTTTTTTTTTTTTTTTTTTTTTT
>VWZI01023947.1:476623-520989 GCA_013396835.1 Psilopogon haemacephalus | reverse complement strand
AGTTTTCTTTTTTTTTTTTTTTTTTTTTTTTTTTTCACTAACAGCTCCTGAATGACATAAAGGACAGTGATGTCAAATGGTTAAGCCTGTTGCATTTCAATAATAAACCAGAGAGTCTTCTTCTTTCTTTAAAAACAAACAAACCAAACTAAAGAACTGTACCAGCCAAAGCCTCGGCGCTGAGGGAGGCTTTATAAAACTACTAACCAGCAAAGGTAACTCCGGGAGAAGGGACAGATTTAACCTGGGAAATGAGGAACAACTTCTGTAAATAGTAAATAACTAATTGTGGCTTGTAAATGATTTGTATGGGGACCCTACCCACTAAAATCTGTTAACAACTCTACGTGATGCTCTTGCATAAAAGCCTGCTGCTGCTTTGCTGTGTGCCGGAATAACATCTTTGACAACTTATGAAACCTACCTGTCCCTTGCTTGTCATGACCATGTCTAAAGCAGGCCCTGTGCTGCCTTCTCCTTTTAATTTTTTTAAAATGTGTATTCTTGTTGGATTCTGTAACTGCAGTTCTAAATACCAAAGGTTTTGGTTTTGTTTTTTTTTTTATTTTATTTTATATAATTATTTTTCTTCTGTTTTGCTGTAGTTTTTGGTGTTCCTGAAGCACCAGCTCAGCTGTAACTCGGTTTGTTACGAGGAACAGCAGGAGAAAATGACATGTACTGTATATTGCCCGCTGGTGATAGTTGTGTCTACACTTTGCTTTCCCACTCTCAGACCAAAAATCAGTCTATGCCAAACCTACATGTCCATTTTACCTCCTCTGTGTCTTCTACTAATTAAGTCCAGTGCTTGGATTTAATGAAGTAGCTGTAAAATAATATTTTTTATCTGATTTGCTTTGTTGTTTTTTTTTTCCCCCTCCTTTTTTGTTTCTCCTTTTTTTTGTTGTTGTTTTAATTCTATCTTTAGTTTTACAATAATTTGTCCCTCGCTTAATTTAAGACTCTTTCTGCAATGTTGTGTGTATTATAAATACAAAACCTTTAGTTTTAAACCTTTAACTATTGTTTTCTGCCAAAACAAAAGAAGTATTCCTGAAAAAAAACTGAAAAGCGCAGCCCTACCCCTACCCCACCCCCGCCCCAAGCTCTCACAGAGTGAACTATTAACTTATGTATTTATTATATGGAAGTAAGATTGGACTAACAGTTGATGTAGACAAACTAACTGTCATTGTGTTTGTGGATTCAAAGCCATGCCATAACTATTGTGTTCAATCGGACAACTATTTTCAACCAGAACCATACGTGCCTGAAAGTGGACCCTACCAACCTGAAGGTGAACCCTTTATAGTACCTATGGAGTCAGAAAGGAGAGAGGACGAGTATGAGGACTATGGAGTTGAAATGCATTCGCCAGAATACCCTGAGCACATGCGCTGGAAAAGATCACTGTCAAGAAAAGCAAAGCCAAAGCCCTAAGGGATCTGTGCATTGATTTGTTGGGTTTTTTTTGTTTTGGTTTGGTTGGTGGGTTTGGTTGGTTGCTATGCTTGCATCTGCAGATACACACAGGGAGAGTGCACCTTTTGTTTTTGCAGGAGGACTTTCTGGTCTTCTTCTATCAGATGCACCCCTGCTGTGTATCTTGCTTTTGTGGGGATAGCAATTTTGTGTACCTAGAGACTTTGTGTTGCTCCAGAAACGTTTGTAAAATACTTTTTTTTTGTTTGTTTTGGATTTTTTTTTTTTTGCTTATAGTGACCACATACAGGTTAATAACTTGCGTTCAGTTATCCCAGTGCTGCCTTTTCCTTAAAATGATGTAAAAACAAATGAACAGATAATAATAATAATATTAATAAAAAGAATAATAATAAAAAAAGAAAACCAAACCAAAAATAACCACAGAGCTGCTGCACATTTTCTAAGGTCTCTCTGCTTTAGCTCTACAACTTCTTTTTTTCTTCTTGAAAGGCATGTTTGGAGTGCAGTCAGATCACAGGTCTGCATTTCCTAGCTACAGAATAAAATGGAAAGAAACCAACCCTTCCCTCTCCTTCCAATATCATTGCCACATTCTTCTCTTCATAGTTACACTTTGCAGAGCATATACTGCTCTTAGACATCTCCTTTAAACACCACAGTAGCTGCAAATCATTGTATCAACTGGATACAGCATAATAATGCCTGAAATCTCCTCATTTGTAGGCACAGCAACATTTATGCCAAATTGCAGTCAATCCTGCAGAGATGAAATTGCATGTTTATGTTGTATATTTAGTATGGAATTTATTTTATTATTATTATTGGGGGGTTTATTTTTCTTTTGTTTGTTTTTTTGGGGGTTTTTTGTGTTTTTTTTTTTTTTCAGAATACAATGTTTCTTTTTAGTTATCAAAAAGCAGTTGGAAATTGTTTGCAAGACTATGGATATAGAATTGCTGCTTTTATATTTTAACTGCAAATTGTGAATTTCACTGCCTTATATTATTTATTTCTGAAATGAAAGAGGCATTTTTCAATAAAACTACTGAAAATTTACATGCCTGGGTGTTTTTTTTAATTGATTGAGGGGGGTGTGTTCCATTAATGTTATTTACACAATCATTTGGAAATGCCTGGTGCCAAAAATGAGCTAGAATGGGAATACTCTTAAAACAGGTATTTGGGCTATGGTGTCTAGCTGTGGGTGGATGGAAGCAGAAGAGGCTTCCTCTCTCTGAGGTATAAATTAGACTTCTAAAAAGTCACCCTGCAGGGTATCAAAGAATTATAAAAATGATAGAATGGCTTAGGTTGGACCTCAGAGATCATCTACTCCAACCTCCCTGCCATGGGCAGAGAAGCCTCTCAACTAGAGCTCATACAATCTGGACTTGAACACACCTAGGGAGGAGGCATCCACAAGTTGCCTGGGCAGCCTATTACAGTTTCACCACCTTCATGAAGAACTTCTTAGAATAGAATAAGCCAGGTTGGAAGGGAACTCCAAGATCCAGGCTAAACCTACTCTCCCTCAGCTTAAAATCATTCTTCCTTGTCCTGTTGCTAGACACCTTTATGAAAAGTCCCTCTTCAGCCTTTCTGTAGGATCTTTTCAGGTATTAGAAGACTCTTAAGCTCCCCCTGGAGTCTTCTCTAGTCTGAACAACCCCAGCTCCCTCAGTCAGTTGCTGTCTTATTTTGGGTTTCTGGTGGGTGGCTGTTGCAGAGAGAGAAAGCCTTTCTACCTGAAGGATGGCAGACAGCAACCAAAGCCACAGAGACTTTTAGTTCCTTGTGTGCTATGTGCCCTGGGCAGACCATTCCAATGTTTGAGAACCCTCTCTGTGAAGAAGTATTTCCTAGCATCCAGCCTGAACCTCCCCTGGCACAGCTTGTAACCATTTCCTTTAGTCCTGTGGCTCGCCACCAAGAAGCTGCCCACTCCTCGCTCCAACCTCCCTTCATATGGTTGTAGAGGGCAATGAGGCCTCCTCTCAGTCTCCTCCAGACTGAACACCCCAGCTCAACATCCAATACAACCTAAACTCATGGTAGTCAGTACATTTAATAACAAAAATCTTTTTACAGAGCTGCTTGCTGGGTCCAAGCTCTAGGATGTGCACTTCCTACAGGCACAGAATTGCCAAGTAGGAGTCATGACCACCTCTGACTTAAGTGCTGATAAGCAGTTGTATTGCATAAAATTCTCCCTAGTCACCCATGAACACATAAAATGCTTTAAGTTAGAAGCGACCTCAGAGCTCATCCCGTTCCAACCCCCTGCCATAGGCAGGAACACCTCCCACTAGAACAGGTCACTCAAGGCCTCATCCAACCTGGCCTTCAACACCTCCAGGGAGGGAGCAGCCACAGCCTCCCTGGGCAACCTGTGCCAGTGTTTCACCACCCTCACAGTAAAGAACTTCTTCCTGACATCCAGTTTCAATCTCCCCTCTGCCAGTTTAAACCCGTTCCTCCTTGTCCTATTACAAGACCTTGTCAATAGTACCTTCCCAGCCCTCTTGTAAACCCCTTCAGATTCTGGAAGACCACTCCAAGATATCAAAGCCTTCTCTTCTCCAAGCTGAGAAGCTCCAAACTCTCCTAGCCTGTCCTCGTAGCAGAGGTGCTCCAGCCCTCTGAGCATCTTTGTGGCCCTGCTTCATGCAAATATGAAGAAAATACTTGAACTGTTTGGACAGTATATCAATGAGTGTTTACTGATGGAAGCCAACAAGGATGAGCAACTAATTTCCAGGAATTCTCAGAGAAATGACTCTTGGGAGGTTGGGGGAACACTGATGACACTTCTGGGAAAGCTGCTAAAAAGCTGAGCCAGACAAACTCTGGAGAAATGCAGATGCAAGGTGAATGCAAACAAGCCTGACTTCCTGAATATCTCATGCCCAGCTGAGCAGTTGACATAGTCTGGCAGTTTTAAGGAAGGGAAGTCAAAAAGCTTCAGATGCTAAGGAAATACCAGAGAGGAGAAAACAAAAGCTGTGTCTTTTGCCATTACGGAGGGCACCTATCCAGAGACTTGTACAATAAACTCTACCAGAATCAAATCAAGTTTACAAGTGACTCCAATAGTGATCATGAAAAGAAGTCTGAAGCAGAAGTATATAAAAAAGACCTTGAGGGATATTGTCCTTATGGTTGTCAAAAGCAAATGTGGGACATTAATCAGTTATAATGATCTGATGTTTATGTCTCATAGCAACTACCACTGGAAAGTTGTAGCGCATTAGGTAATGTTTGCAGCTTTGGGCTCTGCTTGCAGCAATGAGCAGAACAAATAATTAAAATTAGCATACACTCTACAGTAATGGTTTGCTCTTTGTCACTTCTGTGAACACATCATGCCCTGCACAGTATTCCTTCCCTCTTCCATCCCCCTTTTCCTTCCTGTAGGTTATGTTCTATTTAGCTCTCCTGAATTCTCTCATGGCATTGCTTCAGCTAGAAAAGACCTCTGAGATCATGGAGTGCATCTGTCCACCAAACACCACCATGGCCACTAAACCACATCCCAGACTGCCATGTCCACAGGTTTCTTGAACACCTCCAGCGACAGTGATGCCAGCACCTCCCTGGGCAGCCTGTGCCAATGCCTAACCACTCTTGCAGTAAAGACATTTTTCCTAATACCCAATCTAAACCTTGCCTGGTGCAATTTGAGGCTATTTCCTCTCATTCTATCACCTGATATTAGGGAGAAGAGATCAACCTCCACCTAGCTCCAACTTTCTTTGAGGTAGTTGTAGAGAGCAATGAGGTCTCCATCTTCCTCCAGGCTAAACAATCTCAGTTTCTCAGCTTCTCTAGACCATTTACCAGCTTTCTTGCCATACTGGAGCAAGTCCAGTTGAGGAACACCAAGGTGATCTGGGGGCTGGAGAGCCTGACGAGCTCAAGAGTGGGGCTCATATAGTCTGGCTAAGAAAAATTTGATGAGGAGGGATCCTTTTGCTGTCTTCAACTCCATTTGCCTTATTGCTGTTCCAAAAACCTGTTCGTTTCAACAGCAGCATACCAATGAGCAACTCAAAGTCCCCAGGATTTCTCTGTTGTGCACTCTGTGTGACTTGCACTTTGCTGTTACCTGTCTTGCATTCAACACTGTAAAGCAGGGCTTTAGGAACTGTTTTAGGGTTCCTTATCATTGATAGTTGTATGAATCATAAAATTGTCAAGCTTGGAAGGGACCTCAAGGATCACCCAGATACAACCCCCTGCCATGGGCAGGGACACTTCACACTAGATCAGGTTGCTCAGAGTCCTGTCAAGACTGACCTTGAATGTCTGGAGAGATAAGACTTCCACCACCTCCCTGGGCAACCTGTTCCAGTGTCTCACCACTGTCATGTTAATAAACTTCTTCCTAATATCCAATCTGAATCTACCCACTTCTAGTTTTGCTCCATTCCCCTTAGTCCTATCACTATCCAACACCCTAAGAAGTTCTTCAGAAACTTTTTTGTAGGCTCCTTTCAGACACTGGAAGGCCACAATAAGGTCTCCTCAGAGCCTTCTCCTCTCCAGACTGAACTGCTCCAACTCCTTCAGTCTGCCTCCATAGGAGAGGTGCTCCAGCCCTCTGATCATCCTCATGGCCCTTCTCTGGACATGCTCCAGCAGTATTTGCTTTGTCAAGACCCATCATATCTTTTTGAATCTTCAGTCCTCTCCTTGCTTTTATAACACTGCTGTAGTAAGATTAACAAGCAGGAAGTGTTCTGGGTAGATTTTGTTATTTTCTTCTTCTATTTAGCTACAGGTGCCTATATATCAAGTGAGATTATTTAAGACACATTTTTAACCCAAATCTACATCTTCTATATAGTTCCAATAAACAAAACTTCTTTGAGCAGTGGAAGACTGTGAAAATAAAAATACTCTTTTTAAATACAATGGCTTTTCATTTTAAATTTAACTTGCATTATGAGTAAATAATCAAAGATATAAAACTGTAAGCAAAGTTCGAAATAGAAAGCCAAAAGAAAAAAAAAAAGGAATCCATCTTTAGATGTTTATCCTTAAATTTTCAGTTCTAGAAACTCTGTTGCTGTGAGAAATG
Source organism: Psilopogon haemacephalus (assembly GCA_013396835.1). NCBI lineage: Eukaryota > Metazoa > Chordata > Aves > Piciformes > Megalaimidae > Psilopogon > Psilopogon haemacephalus. Next base: position 514,460 of record VWZI01023947.1, on the reverse strand, counting down.
TCAACACAGCACTGAATAACGGGCAATCAGCAGATTTGTTTTCTTTGGGTTGGTATTTCTCAGAATACCATGAATATTGTCTATTGTCATTTGGCAGTGCCCTGATGTACAATATATCTGTCTGAAAATCCCTGTAGGCTGTCAAATTCCAGCCACTCCATCCTCCAAGGTAGTATCCTGAGGTTATGTTTCTCAATCTCCTTAGCTGTCCTCTTTTCACTAGCAACAGAAGTTAAACCACCACCAAACATTTCATACATCTGTCCCATTTCTGCAAGACAAGTCTGAAGGATGCATTTTCTCTCAGCAGCACTTGCGGCCCCAAAACTGAGCCAAGAAAGTTGCTACTGAAATAGGCTAAGCTTTCAGCAATTTAAAAAGAGGGGGTTAAAGGTTAAAATCACACATTGGGTTAGAAGGGACTTTTAAAGGTCATCTAGTCCAACTCTTTGCAGCAAGCAGGGACATCCCCAACTAGATCAGGTTGCTCAGAGCCCCATCAAGCCTCCAGGCATCAAGAATGTCTCCAGGGATGGGGCCTCCATCACCTCCCCGGGCAACCTGTGCCAGTGTTCCACTACCCTCATAGCAAAAAACTTCTTTCAATCCAAACCTGCTCTTCTCTAACTTAAAACCTTACTCTAGTGCTACATTCATAAAGCTCTGCTTTAGACAGTGGCATGGAATTAAAGTGTTTCCATGATTCAGAGAAATGCTGATCCAATGTAAGCTCCCATCCATAGTCCAAGAAAACCAGGCAGTGAGACCATCTTGCACGAGACCTTAGTATTGTCACAGGGTCATAAGCTGTTCCCATTTATTCCTGACTCTGATGGCTGTGAATTAGGATTTCAGTTTTTAAGTGACACACTAAAATAAGTATCAGAGTTTCCTGTACAATCATGGAAAGGCAATCATCCCTTAGGAAGCCTCTGGAAGTGCATCCCATTGGTGCAATGTAAAGATTTAAACTTGGAGATCTGCATATGCAAGTGTGATCTCCATTTGGAAGATTCGGAAGATCAGTGTGATAAGAGTAACCAGACTTGTCTGGTGTTCATCACAGGGAAAAGGGCAAGAGGTCTGTCTTGTGTGGTCCAACAAGGCATCATCGATGAAGACTCAACAGCTGAAGACTGACCCTGCTGTGGTGTCAGTGTGACAGGGGCTTATGGCCCCAGGCTGGGCTGAAATATTATCCCAGGGAGTAGGAAAATGGGGAGACCCCACTGGGTGTTTGGAAAGCACAGTCAGGACTAGCACTCATGTCAGGCCAAAGCCCTCAGGTCTCTGAAGGCTCTCTGAGGCTCATGTGGGGAATGGCCTCTAGCTGAGGCTAGGTAGGTTTGGATTGGACATTAGGAATATGTTTTTCATGGAGAGAGTGCTCAGGCACTGGAATGAGCTGCCCAGGGAGGTGGTGGAATCACCCACCCTGGATGTGTATAAGGGTTGTTTGGATGTGGTGCTTAGGGATATCGTTGAAGGTGAATGTTGTAGAATAGGGTTCTAGGTTGGACTTGGTGATCCTGAGGGCCTTTGTCAGCCTGGATGTTTCTGTGATTCTGAAAATGCCTTTTAATTTTTTTTTTTCCCCCCTCATGCAATACTTTATAATATTTAGTTTTGGAAATTCTTATGTGGTCATCACTGAGGCCACTCCATCAGGCTGGGTGGTAAAGTTGTACAAAATGTGTCCTGAATGATAAAATTGTACAAAATGTGTCCCTCACAAAGGCCATCTGGACTGTTCCTTCAAAGCCTGGAGGTCTGTTGTGCAGAGCAATGGCTGCTGACAGTGGAAGATGACTCAATACAGCTGGTAGGATGAAGACAGTGAGTGTTGTCAATAAATAAAGATGACAATAAGGCCTCTGGAGAAAGCAGAGAAGCAGAATAAATTAAGACCCAAGATATTACACTCATAATGCTTGGACTACAGACGCTGGAACTGCTATAAAATTAAAGAAACCTCACAGTTTTGCTCATAAATCTTCACGTTCATACTTAAGGCAATGCTGCTCACTCTGGTGCCTCGAGATCTACTGAGGAAAAAATGATGAAGATTGTAGCTGATGATCTACAGGAGTACAAAACCAGAAAGTGAGAGGCCTACACTTTCAAACATATGTGCTCATCACTCCTTTTTGGCAGCAGATGCACAGATACAATTCCTGCATTTTCTAAAAACTCAGTTACTTGAAGCAGAAGTTGAGTTTCTCTTTTTTTTTTTTTTTTTTTCTTTCTTAAGGGAATATGTTCAGAAATATGAATTCCTGTGTCCTGGTTTATGTACCAGCATATAGAAATAGTACCTAGAGATGCATGAATAAGAACTACAGGCAGTTATTTATAAATAGGTATTTTAGGCAATTCTCTTTGGAATTTACTTCTAGATGGAAAGACATTAAAAGGAGACCTAGACAATAGTCGTCCAGCCAAGCACTGGCTGTGTCAGAAGTGATATTACAGATTTCCTGAAACAAAGATTTTCTTCAGCAGTCCTTCATGAGGGAATTCATTCAGTTGTATGACTCTGACTCAGTCCATTTGCCTCAACTTCAGCCTGACTGCATTGCTCAGGCTTATAACTCAGAATTTTAAATGCCTGCCTGCAATGAAGAAAAATTATTTTTGTATTTCTGAATGGTTAAAATTACAGCCACCTATGACTAGGTAGCAGAATAACATTTTTTATGTATAGTAATAGCTATTTTAATAGAGCCCTCTTGTTAGAGTAAAGGAAGAGATCACTAGTTCTCAAAGAAAAATTCTAAGAGGTTCTCATAAAGCATGTCAGGGGTCAATCTGAAGTTAAAGATCACAGAATTATAAAAGCATTCATGTTGGGAAAGACCCCAGGATCACCAAGTCCAGTCACTGACTCTACTCTGCAAAGTTTACCCCTAAACCATACCCCCAAGCGCCACTCCTAAACAACCTTTAAACCCATCCAGGTTTGGTGGCTCCACCACCTCCCTGGACAGCCCATTCCAGCGCCTGACCATTCTTTTTCCTTCTGTCCAGTATAAACCTACCCAGTCACAGCTTGAGGCCATTCCCTCTTGTTCTGTCACTAATTACATGTGAGAAGAGACCAGCAACAACCTCTCCACAACATCCTTTCAGGTAGCTACAGACAGTGATGAGGTCTCCCTTCAGCCTCCTCTTTTTCACACTAATCATCCCCAGCTCCTTCAGCCACTCCTCATCGATTTATTCTCCAGGCCCTTCCCCAGATTTGTTGCCCTCCTCTGCACTCACTCCAGCACCTCAACATCTCCCTTGTATTGAGATGCCCAGAAATGGGCACAATACTCAAGGTGTGGCCTCACCAAGCGCTACAGAGAAATTTTTTTCCTCAGGGTCATCATCTACACAAAACACTGCAAAACCACAAATTTTGGAAGCTGCATGAATCGATTCATCTTTTGGCAGTCAAAATTTGCAGCCAACATTTCTCTCTTTCTTAATGTATAGTCTTTTTTGGAACATCTCATCGAACTCAGGTTACTCCATAACATTAGCAGCAGTGTGCGTTGTACTGTAAGAAACCACACCTCTCAGTGTGGTGAAAATTCCACTCAAGGGCTGGTTCCTACCAAACCAATTGGGCTTTGCCTTTAATAAACTCTTTGGGAATGTCTGAGTGGGGAGTGTCACTAATTATGGCCAGATTTTCAAAAGGTCTCAGTACTCTCAGTTAAGCTTTGGGTTGTTGGTTTTTTTTCCCCAGAAAGTTCATCTTGCATTGAGGCACCAAGTCTAGCTACACTCTGGGTTCAGATGGCAACCAGCTTTTTCGAGAGCTGGCTGGCTGTGCTGTCACAGTGCTGAGTGGTGGACAGCAAGGTCTGCTAGAAGCATACACTTTTTCATAGAATGGTTTCATTTGGAAGGAACCACAGAGATAGAATCATAGAATTGTTTAGGTTGGAAGTGACCTCAAAGTTAATCCAGTTCCAACCTCCCTGTACCATACACTAGGACACTTCCCACTAGAACAGGTCACTCCAGGCCTCACCTAATCTCACCTAGAACACCTCCAGGGAGGAAGCAGCCACAACCTCCCTGGGAAACCTGTGCCGGTGCCTCACCACCCTCACTGGAAAGAGCCATGGAAGCAAGGTGTGCCCACCAAAAGGTAAAGCAAGAAGTCTTTTGTTAATATCTTTTTCTCCTTGTTTAGCCACCAGGCAGTTTAGAGGACCACATGGTGAATGCTCTCTCTCCCATGCCTAGATTATATTTTGGGTTATGAAAGCTCATTCCTGTTGGTCATCCCCCCCAAGGATGAGCCTGGGAAAATACCATCTTTGGGTGGGTGAATTTAGATCTCTTAGCTAAGTGTGCTACTCACAATGCACAAAAGCAAAACCCAGGATAATTTTCCTGTGAGCTATTTTTAGGGTAGAAAAAGGAAAATGGTCCAAGGAGAGAGAAAACAGAGAAAATAATTGTCTCACCCATATAAAAATTATCCATTCCCCTCTCCTAAGAGGTAGAGACACAAAGGGCACATCTGCTGAAAAGATCTGCTACTGAACAGAAGCATCTGAGCTAGGTTATATAAAAGCCTGATTGTTTTAACAAATGATGCATAAAAAATGAAATTAGTTTTGGAATTCCTGCAAGGCTCTCTGTCATCACACATATTTAAATGACATATAGGACAAGGGCAAAAAAAAAAAAAAAATTCAACAAGAGTTTGTCTCTGTCTGCTTTCTCCACACATGGATAAGATCTTCTGCAGGCAACCTAGAAGAAGAAGCCTTATGTTTGCAGGTCCTGATCCTCATGGGGACTTCAACCACTGTAATGGCATCCGGCAGGCCAACACAACAGGGCATAAGCATTCCAGGAGGTTCCTGGATTACATTGGGAACTTCCTGACCTACATGCCAGAGGAGTCAAAAAGGAGACATGGTTTGCCCAATCTCCTACTTACAAGCAAGCAAAGGCTCATGTGAGATGTGAAGGTCAAAGACAGCTTTGTCTGCAATCACCATGAGATGGTGGAGTTCAGGATCCTGAGAGGAGGGATTCAGTAAATGGCTTTTCCTTAATTCCTGCAAGGCAAAGTGGACTGTACCTGCCTGTAAAACACTCGGGCAAGCAACGAATGCAATTTGAATTTCTGTCACAGCTTCTCATGCTGTAAAAAGAGTTGTTGAGACAAATCATGGAGATGTCCTTTAGCTGTTTTCTATGATCTCCCCAAATGCCGAGCTCTGGCCGGTCTCGCCTTCCCCCGCAGCTCCCACTGCAAACTTATCTCAAAGACATGTTGGGTGTTCATCGTTAGCACAGCAAGTTTCCAAGGATTGTGACATGAGTCATGTAAATTCATGCAGTCACTGGCAAAACATTTATAACAGAGGCTTATTTGCTGAAGTGAACCCTTAGAGAGGACAACATTTTAACGTAAACAAATGACAAAACCCTAATAGAGGCTGCAGTTTTGGAACAGGATGGGAGCTTGATGTATGCAGAGGTGGCTTCTGAGAATCTCTGCTGGATCTTCCATGACCTAGTGGTGGCCCAGGGCCAATGCAGAATCCCAGCCCAGGTCATCTGGCACTTCATAGCTCTGATCCCACAGACAACAGAACTATGTGCTCTGTCTCAGAGGCCAGCTTTTACCAGTTTGAGAAACTTCAGTTCTGAGCTGCTCTCAGGCAGATGCGAATTTGGACCAGAGCAGTCATTTGGTTCATGTGTAGAACTGAAAACTGAGTCAAATAATCCTATGAAAAAACTTTTAGGGGAGGAGTCATCCTAGGACTGATGAAAAGGCAAAGGAATGGGGAAATAATAAAATAGCTGATTTCTGATGGTGCTCATCTGCTCTTTTCCCAGCACCTTGCAAGACAAATAATTGTGAGCACAAGAAGCAAGATTTTTACAAGATCTCTTTTTAGATTAAAAAAAAAACCCTGAGATAATGACAAATTCAGCTCTTTCTGTCCAGTTTTATTCCCTTCCCTCATTATAAGGCATTAAAAGTAATGGAGAACCAACCTTCTCCCTGACTGAAATGTTCTCTCAGAATCAATAGGGGTTGGAAGGGTCCTCTGGAAATCATGGAGTCCAACCTTGCTGCCTGAGCAGGTTCTCCTGGAGCAAGTTGCACAGGACAGAGTCCAGGTGGGCTTTGAATGACTTGAGAGACAGAGACTCCACCACCTCTCTGGGCAGTCTGTTCTAGTGCTCCATCACCCAAGCAAAGAAGTTCCTCTTCGTACTCACAGTGTCCAAGTTTGTGTCTGAAAAAAAGTCTGGCCCCATCCTCACAACACCCAGGCCTTAAGGATTTATAAGCATTGATAATCATTAGCTACCACCAAGGAAAGCTTTGGGGCATGGACACTGGCACTAACTGGATCACTAGTGACTGACCTGATGGGTAACCTTCTTCTCTATTAGAAGGTGTTCATTTGAGGAGTGTTCTCCCAGAGGTAATTATGCAGAGGACATCACTGGCAGTTCTCTTTCAGTTTTGTCACTCTTTGGCTGATTATTGACCAGATGCAACATCCTATTTTGACATTAGCTCTAAATTTTTCTTTCTGGAGAAGGATTTCCAGGCCTTTGAGTCAGAGCTTGGTTTATCACCAGAATTTATCACAAATGCAACCACAAAGCTTCAGGGAAAGATAAATTGTGTGTCTCTATCTAAATGGCCCCCATTGGTTCTACTTCATTCAAATGAACTATCAACAAGCAAAAGCATCTAATCAAGAAGATAAAGCAGCAGTTCATATCACTGCCAGGAGGACTATGCGTGTCCAGGAGCTCTTTCTAACTATGCTACTCTTCAGGAAAATATCTGCAATGCATTGTGTCAGCTGGTGGGAAACACTACTCTCAGATCTTTGATGAATAGACCAAAGTTTTGATTACTTACTATAATTTCCCCCTGCCCTGAGGTTATTCAACATGTCTAGTTTCAAATTAGTGCTCATGATGCTCTTCAAGCAGTAGGAAAGCCTAGCACAGAAGACATTTATAGGCTGTGATATCATGGCTAGAGAAAAGTTTGTTTACATGGTTGAAAGGGGACTTACTGGGTTTTCCCATTGCCTTTGGTTTGCCCATGCCAGTACAGTGTGTTCTTGCAGTGCTGGCTTCCCAAGAGACACTTTTGAAAAGGAAAATAAACATTATCTTGTATATCTGTCTGCATATCTTCATCTTTTTGAGTGGTTTATTTAACATATTCTGATGTGATACCATATTCTTCCTTTGGCAACAATTCAGTATTACTCTGGACTGCTAAATGCTCTGAATCACTGCTCAGCATTGTAGCTTCAACTGCCTCCAACTACCTTCCTCCTAAGAGGAAGGACACAATAAATGTGCTGTTTTCATGGCATCACTTTGGCTGGAGAAGGACAGAGCACTCCTATCACACAAAGATTTTGACATGGTGTAGATATCATTTTCCAGCTGAGATGTTCTTCCTTCCTGTGCCTTTTCCCTATTTTAGTTAGATGAGATGGATTTGTGTCTCTGAACCTGCCTGAAAAATGCCTTGGCCTGACTTGCATCAAAGCACTGCAGTAAATGACATCTGTGCCATGACCTGTGTTGCCAAAGGACATCCACAGTACACAGAATCACAGAATTGTCTAGTTTGGAATAGACCATTAAGGTGATAAAATCCAACTGTTAGCCTAGCAAAGACAAGTCCTTGACTAAACCATATCCTTAAGTACTACATCTACACTCTTAAATACCCCCAGAGATGGGAATTCTATCATCTCCCTGGGCAATCTCTTCCAATGCCTGATAACTCTTTCAGTGAGGATATTTTTCTAATATCCAACCTAAACTTCCCTTGGTTCAGCTTGAGGCCATTTCCTCTTGTTCTATCACTTCTTCCTTGGTTGAACAGAACACTTCCCATCTCTCTACAACCTTCTTTCAGGTAGCTGTAGAGAGCAATGTCTCTCCTCAGCCTTCTTTTAACCACATTAAACAACCCCAGTTCCCTCAGCCACTACTCATAAGACTCTAGACCCTTCAACAGCTTCATTGTCCTTGTTTGGATATGCTAGGACCAGTCCAGAGAGAGTAAGATGGAAATAAATCTGGGCTGTAAAATGGCTTGTGAAGCACAGTAAGGTCAGCCAGCACTTTTCCAAGTCAGGCATAATCAAAGCATAGCCAAGTGGCTGGGGGCAGAACATGACAAAATGAAAGCCCTCACACATACATGCAAGCTTCTTTTACAGTAGGAGCTCCTCCAATTCTGCCTCACCAAGGATGAATACCTGAGACATTCAGTAACTGCTGAAATAGTTGAGTCTCCATGCTCCAATAGTTCAGCAAGAGCCAGGTTTTTGTCAATGGGGAGCAATAATGGGATGAGGTGGTACAAAGGCATGGGGTAGTGCCCACCTCCCAGGGCCTGCCAAGGGGTCACAATGGCTGGGCATGCAGGGAAGGGGTCTTATCTCCTTCGGTGCCCTGAGGTGCTATTTGGAGAATGTCTAGACAAGCTGTTCTATTACTGTCAACCCCCTCAGTTTCTCCTTATGCTTCTGAGATGGCTCTGGATGCACATAGTGGGATACACACCATATCAGTGAAACAGCATTGGTCCATGGGATGTAACTATAGCAGGGCCACTGCTGCTTTTCACAGCACTAACAATCTGCTAAGGCAAGTTAAATCATGTGTGGCAAAGTGAGTGCAGGACTTTGACTCTCCAAAAGGCACTAGTCCAGCTCTACCTAGCATAGGAGTTATAAAATCATTAAAGTAGGAAAAGACTTCTGAGATTCACAGACTGGTTTGAGTTGGAAGGGACCTTAAAGATTATCTAGTTCCAACCACTATGCCACGAACAGGCACACCTTCCACGAGACCAGGCTGCTCAAGGCCTCACCCAACCTGGCCAGGAGTAAGTTTTTCACAGACAGAGTGCTCAGGCACTCTAATGAGCTGCCCAGGGAAGTGGTAGAGTCACCACCTCTGGATGCGTTTAAGGGTTGTTTGGGTGTGGTGCTTGGGGATATGGCTGAAGGTGAGTCTTGTAGAGTAGGGTTATAGGTTGGACTTGGTGATCCTGAGGGGCTTTGCCAGCTTGGATTCTGTGTATTGACTGAAGTGTGATACTCACTGGGTTGTCATTTTGGGTGTGATGACTCACACTTGCTGTCTATGCTTCTTTGGAAGCTTGCTGTGGAGAAGGAAACTTTGTGCTAAAGCACTTGAGTCTTTATTTTGGACCTTCAGTAGGAAAAGATTTGCGTAGCCAATATGTATGTGCTACTACGTGGAGAGAAAAAAGCAGCAAAAGACGGCATGTTAAGTTCTAGAGCCATGAAGTATTCCTGGTATAGAGAGAATGGGAGTCAACCAGAAGTCTTTCCATTGACTGTGCTGGATTTTGGAGCAAGTCTTGTGTATGTAAGTGGCGTCCAAAGGTCTGAGCTGTTCACAAATGGTCCATGTCTGTTGTAGTTACCAGAAAATGCAAGAAATGGGCCAGAGTTCAAAGCTTCATTTTTTTTTCCCAAATCCAAGTCACTATTCCTCCCTTCTTCTACAAGTGGTGACAACAGCAGACAAGCAATGCTCTGCCTCCTGGTGACTCACACAGGCAGTGTGAGCGAGCAGAATTTTGCAAGGCTGCCTTTCATACTTGACCAGCATCATGATTGTGTCACAGACCTTTTATGGTAGAGTTGATGTATGTATGTGAACATAGAACGAATGTGGGGGTGAGAAACAGCTCCTTTCCCACATCTGAACCCTAACCACATGAATGTCAAATAAGCCATAGTTCAAAACAAGCTCAGTTGCACTGGGCTAAGCCCTTAAAGTTCTTTGTAGTGTACAGAAAGAGCAGGATATGGGAGTTTGTGCTGTTTTCAGAGTCAGTTTAGGACATCACAAGCCCTGGGAGAACAGAGACAGAGCAGCTGCTGTTTTCCTTCTAATCAGAAAGGCTCTTGCTCATGATGGCTATATCCATATACTCTATCCCAGTAGACACTACTGCATAATCCAGGTAGATGGAGTCTGTACAAATTAATGTCCAGAAAAATGGGAGTGCTCTGAGTCTTCCTGCATGAGACATAATTTGCAGTGGTGTGGAGTCAAATCCAGGCTTATGTTCTCAGCCTTGGACCTAGACTTCCTGTCAAGGCAATCCCCTGGGGTCAGGATTTTCTTCCCATGTGTCATATAAAGAGTTAAAAGAGCTTCACTGGTCACAGACTAACTGAAGCAGTATGTACAATCTTAGAGATTTTTCTGGGAGTCAAAATAAGCCAAAGCTACCATGCAGAGGTCACTTAGGTGGCATTTCTAATTCTGCAGCTCTCACATGCGTGTACAGTGCCTTGGTAGGGTCTTTTAATCTTCTTACTCAGAAAAAATACTCTTTATTGCTGCAGACTAACTCTCCCTGTACAGAATCACCACAATAATTTTTCCTATCTTCTAGATAACAGCTATCAATAATGTGTTTTCTGGTCACAAGTGGTGTTCCCCAGGGCTCAATTTTGGGGAACTCAGATTAATGTCATTGTCAATAGTCTGGAGGTGGGGGTTGAGTGCACCCTTAGTAAGCCTGCAGCTGACACTAAATCAGGTGGGAGTATTGATCTGCATGAAGGTAAGAAGGCTCTGAAGCAGGATCTGGACAGGCTGGATCAGTGGGCTGTTAGTTGTATGAGCCTCAAAAAGGCCAAGTGCTAGGTCCGGCACTTGGGTCACAAAAATCCCATGCAATGATAGAAGCCTGTAGCAGAGTGGCTGGAAAGCTGCCTGGCAGAAAAGGACCCAGGAGTGCTGGTTGACATCTGGCTGAACATAAGCCAGCAGCGTGCTCAGGTGTCTCAGAAGACCAAAAGCATCCTGGCCTGTATCAGGAGTAGTGTGACCAATAGTAGGTAAGTGATTGTGCCCTTGTACTGGGCACTGGTGATACACCAACAAGAAAAAGGTAATTAGTCAGTGGAAGCAAAGCTTAATATGCATGGCATCATTTTCAGTAATTCCTTCCTGCTTGTCAGTGTCTGACTCAGTCACATCTTCACTCCTGGACTTTACTTCTTAACTTCTGAAGCCACGTAGTTTAAGGTACTTTTGAGATGTAAATTCTTATTAGATATTGCTCTTGTGATGTTTTTTTTATAGGCCCCTTGCAGGGATCATCCAGCTAACCCCTCCTTCGAAGCAGGGCACTGCTAGAAGTCACTTGGCAGCATGTGGAGAGGATTGCCTGGAGGAAATGTAGGCAATCTTTGGATGTCTGGCTTTTGTCAGCACCACTGTGCATATTTAATGATGATATGATGCAAGCAAAGTCCTGCTTTCCTGCAATGTAAAGGTGAGCGCCAGGAGGCTGGGGCCAGGCTCTGCTGGGTGCTGCCCAATGACAGGACAAACGGTAATGGGTGAAAGCTGAGGCAGAGGAAGCTTGATTTAAATATGAGGAGGATTTTTTTCCGTGTGAAGGTGGGTGGCAAACACGGGAGCAGGCTGCCCAGGGGTGTTGTGGAGTCTCCCTCTCTGGAGATATTCAAGACCTGCCTGGATGTGTTCCTGTGTGATCTGGTCTAGGTGATCCTGATCTGGCAGAGGGGTTGGCCTGGATGAGCTTTTGAGGTCCCTTCCAGCCCCTGACATCCTATGATTCTGTGAGATTCTCCAGCTAACATGTTTAAGTGCTTGCATCGTTAAGAGCAGTTGTTTGGTCTGTGTATTGTTCAAACAATGCCTGCATTGTTAGGACTGATACTGTTCAGAGTAAGCAAACATCGCCCTGACCTCAGAGGAAGTCTGGAAAACACTCTTTGGGATAAAAATGCATTTTCACATGTGTCTAGTGTTTCTGTCTTATTCCAAGTTTGGTTTACCATGCCGAGTCATCGCGGTGGTGTAAGAAGGAGGAGGAGCCAACCCACATGCCTCTTGCTGCAGAAATTGCTCTGCTCACATCCTCATTTGGACATTTGCTGGCTAAGTGCCTGCTCTGACTCTTGTCTGTAGGGAATGGTTTGACAGTCTCACCCTCTGGCTTCCACAAAGCCTCCCCCAGTCAGAAGTATGTCATCTATTAGCTGCCCACCTCTCAGCCTGCACACCTACACAGAAGGAAGTCCTGAAAAAGACAGATTCCCTTGGGTTTCCATAGGAATGCAGTTGGAGAAGACTGATGCAGGAAGTTGTGGCTTAAATAGAAGCAATGAGAAGATGGAAAGCAGTATTGTGGCTCTGGTTCAGAACCCAAGAGATGTAACACTAATTTAGCTCCTCTTTTGCTTCCTGAGTAACCTCACATAATATCTCCAGACTCTGGCTGTCCATCTGAATGCTTCCCCTTCCTTCAGCTTTGTTTAAAAAAATCACAGAATGGTTTAGGTTGGAAGAAACCTGAAAGATTATCCAGTGCCAACCCCCTGCCATAGGCAGGGACACCTCCCACTAGAACAGGTCGCTCAAGACCTCATCCAGCCTGGCCTTGAACACCTCCAGGGAGCGAGCAGCCACAACCTCCCTGGGCAAACTGTTCCAGTGTCTCACCACCCTCACTGTGAAGAACTTCCTCCTAACATGTAGTTCAAATCTCCCCTCTGCCAGTTTAAACCCATTCCTCCTCATCCTGTCATTACAAGACCTTGTCAATAGTCCCTCCTATAGCCCCCTGGTCAGGAAGGCCACTCCAAAGATTCCTCAAAGCCTTATTTTCTCCAGGCTGAAGAGCCTCAACTCTCTCAGCCTGTCCTCATAGTAGAGCTGCTGCAGACCTTTCAGCACCTTGGTGGCCTCCTCTGGACTGGCTACAACAGTTCCATGTCCTTATTGTGTTGGGGGCTCCAGAACTGCACAGAGGACACCAGGTGGGGTGTGATGAGAGCAGAGCAAAGGGGCAGAATCCCCTCCCTTGCCCTGCTGGCCACAACACACAGGTGCTGTCTGAGCTGCACTCACAATGCAGCCTCATGTTGAGCTTTTCATCATCCCAGACCCCCAGGTCCTTTCCCTCAGGACTGCTCTCAGCCTTTTGCCACCCAGCCTGGAGTTGTGCTTGGGATTGTGCCCACCCAGGTGCAGGACCTTACACTCAGCCTTGTTGAATTTCATGAGGTTGGCCTGGGCACACCTCTGCAGCCTGTCCAGGTCCCTCTGGATGGATCCCTGCCCTCCAGCAAGTCGACTGTGCCACACAGCTTGGTGTCATATGCAAACTTGCTGAGGGTGCACTGATTCCTCTGTCCATGTCACTGACAAAGATGTTAAACAGCACTGGTCCCAGCACTGACGCCTGAGGATACCACTTTGCACTGGTCTCCAGGTGGACGTTGTGCCCTTGATCACCACTCTCTGCCTGCAACCATCCAGTCAATTCCTTATCCTAGTGTCTGAAGCAGTGGGGCTTGATGTAAGACAGAAGTGAACTCAAGTAATTAGAGAGAGATCTGCAAGTCACTTAAGCGTAGGGAAATGTTATTTGAATGTGTTTTAATCACCTACAAAATGCTACATTCAGTACATTACAGAAGCATAATGGCATCCAGGTGAAAACTAGACCAATTTAAAATATAGTAAAAATAACAATGCATAAGCAAGTCATGGGATGTGATTTTTGAAGGATCAAAATAGTAATGAACAAAATAAATACTCCGGTTTTAAAACTACCGCATAACCCCTCCCAAAAGTGACTTGATAGATAACACTTCAGGCTTATATCTATGAAAATACTCTTACATGTGGCTGTTTCAAGCTGTTAAGCTCCTAACATTTCCAAATTTCCATTACTGGTGCAAAGGAATGTAACCAGCCACTGGCTGGCTTCAATAGATTCACAGACCGCATTGGGTTGGAAGAGACCTTCAAAGGTCATCTTGTCCAAACCACCTGCAGTCAAGCAGGGACACCGCCAATGAGATCAGGCTGCCCAGGAGCACATTAAAGTTGATCTGAGATGTTTCCAGAGACAGGGCCTCAACCATATCCCTGGGCAGCCTGTTCCTATGTTTTACCACTCTCACTGTAAAGATTTTCCTTCTAATGTCCAGCCTAAATCTACTCCAATCCAGTTTAAAATCATTGTCCCTCATTCTGTCACTTCAAGCCCTTCTAGTAGATCAATAAATCTCATTTTGAGGCTAATATTAGCACAGTCTGTTGCTGTAGTCAATATATAGATTATGGTTGGATCAAGGTAGGAACAGCCACAATGACTCAGATCAAGGGTCTGCCTAGACCAATATACCCTTTTACATCAGAACCAAGGGCATACCTAGAGGGCAAACACATGAGAGATTTCCTCCAAGACCTTTTCTGATTTCCAACTATTTCACCTCAGGGAATTTCTTGAGGTGAATACCACAGAATGTCAGGGGCTGGAAGGGACTTCTGAAGCTCATCCAGTCCAACCCCCCTGCAGAACAGAATCACCTAGAGCAGATCACACAGAAACATATCCAGGTGGGTCTGGAACATCTCCAGAGAGGGAGACTCCAAAATAACCCTGGGCATCCTGTTCCAGTCTTTGTCATCCTCACAAGGGAGAAAACCCTCCTCATGTTTAAATAAGACTTCTTATACTTTAACTTCCACCCATTGCCACTTGTCCTGCCATTGGGCATCACCCAGCAGAGCCTGGCTCCAGCCTCCTGGGACTCACCCTTCAGTATGGTTTTACACTGAACCATAGCAATTTGAAGACTCTCTTATGAAATAAGACTGTCAACAGAGCAAATTACATACAGAGTGAATTCAGCAGTTCAGGGGTTATTGGAGGTTGGGCCTAAATAAAGTACATCTACTCAGCAGACAAGAGTCTACATTGTTGATGTCTGCTTGGTTTTTACACTCTCCACCCTCTGTTGCTTTGTAAAGCTGGTTGGTATTTTTCACTCCCAGCTCATAGTGGTGTTAACAATGACAGCAGTTTGTGCACATTTACATTCTCTGTGAGGAACTAAGGCTGCAGGTACAAAAGCCTGATCAACAGCAACACCTCAAGGATAAAGCATCAGAATATCACACAGGACAGTGAGGAAAGAGCTGCTTCTTACTCTGAGATAATCCATAGACTCAAAGTATCTGTTTGAGAATCTGCTGCCTTTGAATTTTTTCATGCCCCTTTAAGCCTGCCAATGCTGCCTCCACAAATTCCTGTGGCAACAAGCTCCAGAAGTCCACTACTCTTGGTGCAAACAAACTTAATTCGCTGCTTCCTATCGGTCTCCTCCTAATTCAGGGAGTGTCTACAATCACAGTCTTGGGGATTACAGAGCACACCAGCTTCATGTTCTTTCTAACCACCACTAGCAGGTAAATCTCATGAATACCTCACTCAAACTTCTTCTCCCCGAATTTCAACGTCTCGGTGTTTTTAGTTTCTTACTGTCTGGCAGCTGCTTTATCCTTCTGACCACCTTAAGTGCACTTCATTTACCACCCCTGCACCTTTTAGAGGGCTACACGCAGCGTACCAGCCGTAAGCACAACGAAGCTTTTAAAGTGATCAAATGGTGCTTACCTTGTCCTTCTGCACGCTTTCTGGCAGCACAGAGCACTCCAGGGATCCTCTTCGGGCTGCTGTTTCCCACTGAGCCAGCGATTTCAGAGTCGCTGTGACTCCAAGCACTCGAGTTGCAGGTGGGGTTGCTGATCAGAGCTACCAGCTGCACCTGTGGACATGAGGCACACCATTTCTCCTTCTGCATGCCACCTTCTCTTTTTCTGCGTTCATTGCCACTTTTTACCCACTCAACTCAGCGTCTGACTACCTGAAAGCATCATTGTCACCTCTGGAGGTTTCGCTAGATATTCCTTTCATCAGGTCGCTGATCAATTGAAGTCAACCCCAGCAGCAACTGCCACGGGACTCCTTTAATGACTCTGCCTTCCCTCCTCTACCCAATTTTAACTCCACAGAGCGACCGTTACTCTAGCCTCGTGCTGACTTAACTTCTGTAATTGTCAGAACCTGAGGGCACAGCTAAGCCTTAACTGCCCTAATCAGCTTCACCTGGGGGCTACATCGATACCTCTGCTCGTGGGTGCAGCTGGCTGCGAGCCTGAGCTGTAGGTAGTCTTGTTCTTGGCCTTTGCTCTGCTGCCCTGACTTACTGGCTGAGCTTTGCGCTGCTGGTTTAGTCCTGTCTCCAGCCGTGTCTTGGGACTGGACCTGCACCTGTGAGCAAACAAATGCCTTGGTCTGACTCTGTATTTAGTGTTCATATGTAATGTGGGGTCAGGGTGACAGAATGTATTTCAAACCTAGAATAATTGTAGAATAAAAGCTTCCATGCTTGTGACAGTCTGGACATCTTGGACCACCTGTTAGCTCAAAGGCAGCTTTGGAGAACAACTCTCTTAGATATGTCTCTTTCTGGATGAAAAATGGCTTGTTATAGACTTAGTGGCCTTGAAAAAGTATCTAAACCCCTCCTTAAGTAAGGGTCCAGGGGTCACAATTACATGACTGCTGTCTCCATAAGCCCAGCATGCTGGCACTATGTGTCTTTCTTACTGGTTTGATGTGAACAGCATAACTGGAAAAAAAATCTCACGTACTAACTGGCTACTGATAAAGCCATCAAAAGCCAAGCAATAAGCAAAAGCATATTTGGGGAGTGATGTGTTCTTCACTTGTCAAGCAGTGCAAATGTAGAAGCTGGCAGATTATTCTATTTACAAAGAAGCAGAACAACAGTGGAAGATTAATTCTTGAAGTCATCTTTCAGTCTGGAGCAGCAGCTGAAGAATGTTGCCCTTTCTCATGTCAGCTGTTACTAGAGGTTGCTAGCTATTACTTGCTCTGCTAGTGGGGATAGCATAAAGTAAGAAAGCAAGCTGCATTCTTGCACTCCATTATTTGTCCCAAGGTATTTAGGAACTCAGACCATTGTGGAAAAACTGCAAAATAGGTGCTCTGCACCAGGTGACCTTAAAAGTTTCATAGGTAGGATGAAATGGGTGAACAGAAATCATCCCAAAGTAAGAGCTTCATTTCTCTCTGCTCTCCTCTACACTGCATAAATGTCACCCTGCCTTTCAATTCTTTTATTGTAGGCTTTTTCTAGACTTCCTTATTTTTCTTATTGGGACTCTGCCTGATTTATCTGCAGGTTTCTCAAACTGCAGCACCTTAAACTGGACTCTTCACACTAGATCAGGTTGCTCAGAGCCACATCCAGCCTGGCCTTAAAAACACCCATGCTGAAAAACCACCCTCATGCTGAAGAGCTTCTTTGTAACATCCAATCTCAATCTACTCTCTTCTACTTTTGCTCCATTGCCCCTAGTATTATCACTGACACTCTAAAAAGTCCTTCCCCAGCTATCCTGTAGGCTCCCTTCAGATACTGAAAGACCACAATAAAGTCTAAAAAGAGACTAAATGAGGCACTTGGCATGGTTTAGTTGATTAGATGGTGTTTGGTAATAGGTTGGCCTTAATGATCTGGAGGGTCTTTTCCAGCATGATTGATTCTGTGAAAACATTGGAAGCAAAGTTCTTTGCACAAGAAATGAAGGACCTGGATCCTCAAATGAGATCAAAGGAAGGTTCATGCCTGTGGCAAGGAAAGAATCAGACAGTGAGAACAGCAGGATACCAAAAATAGACAGGCAGACTCTCCAGGGAAGAGAGGGAAAGAGTGCATGTAATTCTTACTTGCTAACCCCCTCATTAGTGCTTATGACTAAATATGATAGGTAGCAATAAATACAGAGTGCCACATCTGATAAGTAGCCACTTCACCACAAAATGCAAGTGCTGTTGCGCATATTTTCTTTCAATTCTTGTCCAGGATTAGCTAATCAGAGGAAACTTTTGATTATGTCTGAGAAGAGGAACTCTGCTCTCTGTGGAAGCCTTAAAGTAGTGATGTATTTCACTTGCATTGCTAAATTATTGCTTTGTTGTAATTCATTCTTGGGTCACTTTCAGGGGGAACATGGAACACTGAGAGTAGAGTAACATTAAGCTAATGAATGAGTAATCAGCTGAATCACCAAATGACAAAGGGCTTCATTAATACAACTGTGTGAGGGTTTTGGCTTTCTTTCTGAGAATGAATTCTGTGATTCCTAGCAGAGAAGCAGGAAAAAAAAAAGTTTTCTAGCTTTCTATTTAGCTCTATTAGTGCTGCCAATGGAAAAAAAATACTTTTAAGCTATAAAGAGTTTTAGAACAAAACCTGTGTGGGATAAATGACTGTGAGGATGATGAATTTTGGTAATGAGGTGCCCCATAGGAACTGTGCTCTGTGTGTCAGCCTTGTGTAGAAGTCCTAAATAACGTAGAGTGATGGAAATAGCATTGAGCACCTCTTTCTCTGTACCGTGAGGCTTGCAAATACGTTAAGTAAAGCAGTCAGTGGCTAGAGAGTGCCAGAGTCCCAGAATCACAGGATTAACCAGGTTGGAAAAGACCTTCATGATCATCACGTCCAACCTAACACCTTTTAATTAACTAAACTACAGCACTAAGTGCCTCATCCAGTCTCCTTTTAAACACCTCCAGGAATGGTGACTCCGTCACCTCCTTGGGCAGCCCATTCCAATACCAATCACACAAGAGGCTGTGTCCTCTTCTTTTGTCCCTGGTTGCCTGGGAGGAGAGACCTGCCCCACCTGGCTACAACCTCCCTTCAGGTAGTTGTGAAGAGAGAGCAAGAAGAAACAGCAGTAGGCACTAAACTTTCTGCAACTGAACAGAAACTGAGACGTGGGAGTTGGTTTATGACAGCAACACCTGCGTTTAGGCAATTTAGGAAGTAATTTGGGTAATACCTTTTGAGATGTTTCAGACAATTCTTGCTATCCCCTGGATGCTGCTCATAGTGAAAGTATCAGAAATCCATAGGCTTTGTGACACGTCCCCACCCCCAGTGGAAGGCATGTGTACTCCTCTGCTTTCAAAAGGCTCTTGACAGCCATGTTGTCAGCAGTTGAATCACTCTAGATGGGTCTAGTCTTGTTGTTGGAGCTCCATCTATATCTAGGGGACAGAAAAAAGTCTTCACATTCTCCAGGAATAAAGTGTAAAGGACAGTGACATCTGTAGGCTTTTTTAAAATATCTAACAAAAAGAAGCAGAATCATGTGTTTTAATATGGAATCTTAATATTATTTAATATTCTATTATTAAGGTTATGGAAGAAATTAAAATGAAATAGAGAAAATATATACAAAGAATGATATTTACAGTTCTATTATAGGGGTAATCTGAATGGAAATAAGACCAAAAAAAAGTTTTCTATTTGCATTTAATAACCACAAAAGCAAAATTAATTATAGAAGTACATTCCAGAGGTTAAGAACCATGGAACATGGTGGTGAAAGATAATACTGACCAGTAATAACTGCAGTGTCCTAAGAGGGATTGCCAAAATAGGACTAGAGAGATGCTGGCCACTGCTGGATACATATTTATTTGTTCCATTTGTTCCTGAAAATTAAAATGAAATAAAACAGTTTTTTGGTCCACAGAGTTGTGATATGTGACGATAAGAGAAACTGAGGGAAGAAACAGAGGAAAAAGGGAACAGGCTTTGTGTGTTTGTAACAGAATTTATTGCCTTTATGCAGGCAGCTGACAACAATTTTATAGGCCTATGGTATCAAGGTTTACCACTTCATGAAACTTATCTAAGCTTTCAGTTATGGAAAAAAAAGAAGAATTAGCCCTTTTGATTGGAAGCCTTGAACAGGGAAGTGGAATTTGGCAATCTGGCTATGCCTTCAGTTACAAAATACAGGGAGAAAACCCAAATCAGGCCTTGATCCTTTGAACAAATCCCAAAATAGGAGACTGATAACAAACAGGTAGCTACATGGAGTAATCTGGTTGAACACAAATCATTCATACCCTCTGGCAGTAACCAAAGGCTGATCATGTGTCAAACGCCTGTCAGCAAACAGGATGTAAAAAAGACAGAAGGAACTAGGGAACTTACTACATCCTAAAAAGTTTCTCCCTGTCTTTCTTGTAACCCCCTTCAGATACTGGAAGGACACAATAAGGTCTCCTCGGAGCCTTCTCCTCTCCAGACTGAACAGTCTCAGTTCTCTCAGTCGGTCTCCATAGCAGAAGTGCTCCAGTCCCCTGATCATTGTGATCACAAAAAGGTGCTAAGAAAGTAAATATTTTAGGTAACATTTAGCTAAGCTTTAACTGTATGAGCTGAGATGTTCAGTCTAAGGTTTTGTCTTCTAAGGCAAAGCACAGATGGCTGTCCTCTTAGGTGCTCATCTTAGTATTTCATCCCCTGTTGCATCTCCCTAATTCACTTTCTGAAGGCAGCTCCNACAGGAGATTAAACATGTGAGGAAAGACAACTTTTTTTTTTTTTTTTTTTTTTTAGTCTGCTCAAGGATTTTCTCATTCAATTTAAAAAATAAAAATTTTTAAAAAGTCTGGACTTTATTGCTCCCTCTGTTGTTTTTTCCTCCCTTCAGCAGCCTTGCTTTATTGCCAGAATCGAGAGTGACAAATGGGTGAATCCCAGAAGTTTGATTACTTATCTGATGTCTCCTCAATGATGAACTTCTGAGATTCCAAAATTGGCCTACAAAGTTCATGAGAACAGAAGACTCATGAGAAAAGATTGCCTTGCATGATTTTGAGTGTTTTCCCCTTTTTGTTTTGGCCAAGCACACGATTTGAATAGAGGACTTTGGCATTCTCACTCACAAAGCCTTGCCAGAAACCGGAAGCACAAAGGCATACAAAACTGGAGCAAAATGAGAAATAAATTAGCCAAGGGTTTTGAAGCTAAAAATAATTTGGTTTGCAGAGTTCAAGTTTTAAGAAAAGGTTCAGGGTCAGGAGCTGGAAAATATCTAATTGGATATGGCATAAATTTACCCATTGAGTCAGTTTTTTGAACTTTTACAATTCAGATCTTTGTATTCAACGTGGAGCTGAGAGAAAGAAGAGTTGTAGTTGTTATAATTGCTGCTTGCCTGGGGACCAGCAAGCTCTGTTTTATGCACTGGGTGCAGTTCTTATGCCATGGAAGAGATAGACTCTACCACAAAGAGAATGAACTGAAAGCAAGTAGATAAAAGAGAATTAGTATCCTGAAGAGACAAGCGAGGAAAAAGTGGTTTGCCCAGAGTCACAAGAAGTGCTGGTGGCAAATGCAGGAGCAGGACTCTCTTTAGAGTCAGCTCGCAGAAGGATCATTTTTGGCCTTTAAGAACAAAACTTTCTGACACAGTTTGTTCTGACAGCAATCTCAACTCTGGAAGCTGGAGGCTGGCTGTAAACTGACCTTGGTCAGGAGTATCTAAGAATGCTGGAAGTTACAGCTGCCTGATGAGGTTCATCATGGTGGTTTATAAATGCCAATGCTTCTCGTGGAAGTTGCCTTCAGCCACCTCTTAAAAAGCAGAATGCCTTATATTTTATAAGAAACTAAACTGTGGGTTTTCATCTGATGGAAACTACAATTTACTTTTCTGAAAATAATTTGTGCATAAAGGAAGTCTAAAAATCTTCAGTGTATGCCAGAGCAGCACTTAATTTTGTTTCTAAAAAAAATGGCTAATGAAAATAGTGATTTTTTTTTTCTTGTGGTTGAAGCCATAATACTGCTTTTCAAACAGGGAATCAAAAGCCAAGTGGATGTCTTGATCTAGCTCTGCTGTTTCTACACTCTTTTTTGAGCACCAGACAGGTAAATAATGCATTCTGCTTACACATGAGCTTTCATCTTGATACTGAGTTCCAGATAATTGCTTATCCTTGAATGAGATATTAACGTGAATTGCTAAGTGGATGTAGAAAATAATATATAATTTAAAAAAATTAAATCACAAAGTACAAGGATCACAGAATTCAAGGGCGGGAAGGGACCTTGAACACTCATTCAGTCCGACCCTCCTGCCAGAGCAGAATCACTTAGAGCAGATCACACAGAAATGCATCCAGGTGGGTTTTGAATATCTCCAGGGCAGGAGACTCCACAACTCCCCTGGGCAGCCTGTTCTAGTGTTCTGTCACCCTCACAAGGAAAAAATTCCTCCTTATTGTTTACATGAAACCTCCTATGCCTCAAATGCCAAACTCCATTTTGTAATAAATACATTGGTAAATGGATAATATGCCAGAAGAAGAAACAAATATGAATGGTGGAGCACAGGACAATGTTTCAGAAATGAAGTAATAAAAACTTAATGTGTCTGGAAGAAAATGAAGTCCAAATGTTTTACATTACAGTTCATTCTAATTTGACTTTCAATTTGTGGCGCAGAGACTTGTTTCCTCAGCACTTTGCAAGGGATAATATGATCACAGGAGGCAAAAATAAATATCTTAAACCGAGCGGAAAGCAACATTTCATGAATTTCTGTAAATAAAACGAGCTGCTCTCTGTCAGCTACTCAGCGCTTGGCATTACCATGATTTTCAATGCAGATGAAAAGAATCTGACAGCTGAAAGAGCCACAGCAGCTAAAACAAAGAGAAGACGTAAATAGAGAAAATCACCTTAGTCCAGTTGAAACAAGCAGGTTTTAATAGAACAAAGGCTTAGGGTCCTAGCATGGCACTTCAGCCATTGCTTGAATGAATTTTAAACCTGTGGCAAAAAGAATGCAAGCTCTGAAGTCACATAAAGGATGAAAGGGTGAAGAGTACAAATGTACTGCTAACCTCTTTTTGGAGGTGTGCAGCAATAAGACAAGGAACAATGGATACAAACTTGAACACAGAAGGTTTCACCTCAACATGAGGAGAAACTTTTTTACAGTGAGGGTGACAGGCCCCTGGAACAGGCTGCCCAGATTGGTTGTGGAGTCTCCTTCTCTGGAGACTTCCAAACCCCACATGGATGCATTCCTGTGCAGACTACCCTGGATGATCCTGCTTTGGCAGGGGAGTTGGACTCAGTCTCTGGAGGTCCCTTCTAATCTCTAACATTCTGTGATTTTGTGATTCTGTGATTCCAACCCAAATGCTTTAATATACCTCTGCAGCTGACACATTGCCCATGAAAACATGAGAGAAGCTGCCCAGGGGTGTTGCTCCATGGGACTTGCTGCGCACACATTGGTGAAAAACGTGGTCCCTGGTGTAATGTTAGGCTGCTGGGAGCACATCAGTGGAGTTCAGGAGCTGGAGGAAGGCTGGGAAGGACAACTGTAGAGCTAGGACTATAGACTTCCAGAGAACAACCTTGGTTGTTTAAGAAACTGCTAAGCACAATCCTCTAGCAAGCAGGGTGCCCAACACAGCTGGATGCCTCCTTCAAAGGGAATTCACTAAGGAATCCAGAATATGTTATCCCCTTTGGGTGGGTAAAATGGAAACTTCAGCATAAGGCTAAGTTGGTTGAAAGGGAGCTTCTTGGTGATCTAGGATGCAAACAGTGAACATGTTCAAAGTGCAAGCAAGGATGAAAAAGAATAATATAAAAGGTTTGCTAAGGTACTTATGGACAGAATTAGGAAAGTGAAAACCCAGGTGAAGCTAAAAATAACTTCTTTAGGTTGAGTAATAAGTATGGCTTTTAAGGAGAAGAATATGGGGGCTGCTGATGCATGAGGGACACCACCACATGGATTATGTAGAAAGGGCTGAGGTCATCAGGGTCTTTTTTTACCTTGCTTATCACAAGCAGAATCTCCTCCCTGATCCTTGTGAGTACCAGAGGAGTTTGGGAAGCAGCCAATGATATGTGAATGAGTTAAGAACTATTTCAGCTGGCCATATGAATATTCTGGGGACTGAACTAAAGGTGCTGAAAAAGTTGGCTGCTGTAGTTGCTTTTCTGGCTGCTGTGATTGCAAGGCTCCTGTGTATTGTCTGTGAGAAACTGTGATGAATGGAAAAAGTGAACCTTACAATCATGTTGAAGTATGGCAAAAAAAAAGAGGATCTGGAACACTGAAAGCTGCTGCCTTACCTCAGTGCCTATGAAGATCATAGTGCATGGTCTTCTCTTGGAATAAATTTCTAAACTCAAACAAGGAGGTAATCAGAAACAGTCATCCTGCTTTCAGTGTTCTACAGTGAAATGACTGCTTATGAGAACAAGAGAAGGGAGGTGGATGTGCCTTCAGTACAGTTTCTGACCCTGGAGCTCTCATCTGGAAGGCAAGAGTGTATTGGTGAGATGAAAAGAGCATTGGGTGAGTTAAAAATTGGCCAGGCTGTCAGGCCTGATGTGCAACACTCTGTGGCTCTGTGCCCAGCTGGCAGCAAAGTACTCCAAGGTTGGTAATAGAGATGATGTACTTCAGCATTTTTATCAGTGACCTATATAATAAACTGGAAAGCACTGTCAAGCAAATTTGCTGATGTCACCAAGTTTGGGAGCAGCTGCTGATACAGCAAAGGACACAGTTACCATCCAAATTGACCTTGAGACAGCTGAGCATTGTACCAGCAAGAATTTCAATAAAAAGAATACATATCTGCACCTGGGAATCTAGGAATATGCTGGGTGAGAAGCAGTCTTGGAACAGGGGATTTTGGCAATGGAATGGAGGGCAAATAGAGTTACAGGTTTGTGTAGGTTTGAATGGTCTCTGGTGGTTGTCTTATCAAACCTTCTGCCATTAGGTCAAGTGGCCCAAGTCCTTGTCTAGTTGTGTTTCTAATATTTCCAAGGGTGAAGACTCCACAATCCCAACGTGATATAATCTTTCTCTATCCTCATGCTGGAATTTCTTTATATTGAGCTGGAATTTTTTTGTCTCCACCTTGTGTTCGCTGCGTGCTGCTCTTTTTGCTCCTCTGAGAAGAGCAGCTCTGTCCTCTCTACACCCTCCTAAGTGCACTACTGTAGGCAACAATTCTATCCCCACAGTTTTCTTTCTCTGTTCAGAGTAAACCTAACTACTTCAGCCTTTCCTTGCACATCCTGTGCTTTAGCCCCTTGATTACCTTGGTGATTCTAGTACCCAAGTCAGCTCTGAGGCTAATATCCCTCCTGTGCTGGAGCAAGCCTAAAATTGGACACAGAACATGTGGTCTCACAAGAGCTGGAAAGTGAGAAGAATCACTTCCCTTGACTGTTGGCTAAACTCTTTTTATACACAGCTCTAAACCTGGTGGTTGACTGCACGTGCACAATACTGACTCATGTTTTGCTTCTTTTCCATAAAGGCACCAGGTGCTTTTCTGCAAAGCTGCTCGAATATGAGCCAAAAGAGTTCTGCTATTAAGAACATTGAAAAGTTCACAATGGACTACTCTATAGGTCAGGGAGGCATGGCCAGCAGATTGAGGGAATTCATGTCCCTCCGCCTGGCACTGCAACCCATTCTAAGCCCCCTCTCCAAGCGGGTGTTGAAAAAAACTGAAGAGTTAAGTGCAACACACGGATCACCAAGTCCAACTTATGTTCTACTCTACAAGGCTCACTCTAAAACATATCCCCAGGCACCACATCCAAACGACCTTTAAACACATCCAGGTTTGGTGTCTCAACCACCTCCCTGGGCAGCTAATTCCAATGCCTGATCACTCTTGCTGGGCCTTAATATTTAGTCTAAACCTAACCAGTTGCACCTTGAGGTCTCTCCCTCTTGTTCTATCACTAATTACCTGTGAGAAGAGACCAGCACTAAGCTCCACCACCTCGTGCTACATTTGTATATGAATGCATTCTGCTGGCATTAGAAGCTCGTTTGCAAGAAGGGTACATACAGGATAAAAAGAAGCCTTTTCCACCCTGGTTCTGGTGTGAGTAGGGAAGAAGACTTCTTGCCTGTCATTCCTTATACCAAAAGAGCAGGAGGTGTGACATGCTGCTGCTTTGTTTATCTGTGTTGGCCAACAGTGGAGATTGGGTGCGCTTGGGTGCATTAAACATAGATTCATGGAATGGTTTGAGTTGGAAGGGACTTTAAAGGTCATCAACTTTCAACCACCCTGGCATTGGCAGAGACACTTTCCACTGACCTAGATTACTCAAGACCTCATCCAGCCTGGCCTTGGACACCTCCAGAGAGGGAGCATCCACAACCTCCCTGGGCAACCTGTGCCAGTGTCTCACCGGCCTCACTGGAAAGAATTTCTTCGTAATATCCAGTCTAAATCTCCCCTCTTCTAGCTTCAATCCATTCCCTCTCACCCTATCACTACAAGTGCTTGTAAAAAGTTTCTCTCCAGCTTTTCTAGAAGTCCTCTTCAGGTACTGAAAGTCTGCTATAAGGTCTCCCTGGAGCCTTTTCTTCTCCAGGCTGAACAGCCTCAACTCTCCCAGTGTGTTCACACAGGTGAGGTTCTCCAGCCCTCTGATCATCTTTGTGGCCTACTCTGGACCCACTCCAATAGTTCTTACTTTTTGCATGTCTTGCTGTATTGTTTACTAGAGTCAGATTAAAGGATTGAGAAATTCCAAACCCTTTACTCCTTTTATTCCTAACAGCAGGATCATTTTAAAATTCCTAAATAGCGTTCAGTTTAAAAGCAAAAGCAATGACATATTGTAATATAAATGAGCAAGAGTTTCTTTTTCAAAGAGAAAGCTTAACTAAGAAGCTGGAGGACTATGCCATTTGGAATGCAGATTATGAAGTTAATCACTGATATGTTTAAGTTGGAGCAATTTAGGGAATGAGAAACTTCCAAATGTTTTGCATTAACCAACATTGTGGAAGAGGTGACCTGGCAAAGCAGAAAGCTTGTGAGTCAATTAACAGGTTTCTGATATCCAGAAAACCAACCACTTTGTGATTCTTCCTGGGGCTAGAAAGAGTTCCCACGCTATAAAATATGATTATTTCTCATTTTGTACTAAAATCTCTTGGTCTTCCCTTTAGTCTTGCCTCAATAGTAATACCAAATGTTTGGGTATGTCTGGTCATGTACAAACTTCAGTTTTACAAATACATTCATGACAAATTCTGCTTGTCAAGAGTTCTAAATCAATGGAGGTACTTCTGCAGGTGAAATTAATTATGCACACAAGTGGAGATGAAGGCCTAGGCAGTATGTTCAGTTTCTTTTGTATGTTTCATTTTAGACCTCTGCCCCAGAAAAATCATGAGATGATTTTCAAGGAAACCTAGTTCAGAAAATAGCCTTGTTTCAAGGATTAAGGTGATGTCAAATACAGCCTCTTAAGAGGCTCTTGGGAAAATAAAAAGTCCCATACCTAGAGGTGAAGAAAAGAAATTGCTTGGAGAGAGCTCAAGCTAGGAACTGGATCATCATGACCTTTGGCTGCATCAATACCTGGATAGATGTAATTGGCTGTCTGCATCAACCAATGTATGCAGAAGGCAATCCAGGAATATCTAAGGAGCTGCCTTCTGCTTCCTAATGTTCCTACTGCATCCCAACACTCCTTGTCTCCTAGCTTTGTTCTTACTTGCCCTGCTTTAAACTTCCTTCTTCCATTGCTGTGCGTACACCTTGACTAAAGCCCTTTGGAAAACTTTCACATCAGTCTTTGTTTCTTCTGGAATACCTCACACGAGGACAACTCAGTTTTTGATTCCAACACGGGAAAAGTCCATAGCAGGAAAAAAAAAAAAAAAAAAAAAAAGTTCTTCTGTCTGAGAATCCCAGAGAAAACAGATAAGAAGTGGAATGAATCCAGGAAAGGATTTTATCCTTTTCCTGGTTAATATGCTCATCATGTTGCATGTCCAATAAGAAAATCAGTAACAGTAAATATGGAAAGATTGACATTATTTTCTTTAGATCATAATGCCACTAAACTAAAAAGATTACTCAATTTCAGAAAGATGTTGAGGTGCTTGAACTTGTTCAGAGAAGGGCACCAAAGCTGATGAGGAGGTTGGAGCACAGCCCTGTGAAGAGAGGCTGAGGCAGGTGGGAGTGTGCAGCCTGCAGAAGAGGAGGCTCAGGGAAGACCTCATTGCTCTCTACAACTCTCTCTACAAAGAAGACTGTAGCCAGGTGGGGTTGGTCTCTTCTCCCAGACACCCAGGGACAGAACAAGAGGACACAGCCTCAAGCTGCACCAGGGCAGGTTTAGGCTGGATGTTAGGCAGAAGTTCTTCCCAGCAAGAGTGATTGGCATTGGAATGGGCTGCCCAGGGAGGTGGTGGAGTCACATCCCTGGAGATGTTTAAAAGGAAACTGGATGAGGCACTTAGTGCCATGGTTTAGTTAATTAGAAAGTGTTAGGGGGTAGGTTGGACTCGATGATCTCAAAGGTCCTTTCCAACCTGGCTAATTCTGTGATTAAACTTACTAAAGAACAAAGAGCCACTGTATGTTTTCTTCACTTGAGCGAGCAACGTTCCTTTCCATTGCTGTATTAACCTGAACATCTAAACCCACTCCTTTTATTGGCTAAGCTACTGCACACTGGCACAATCTACTAAGCATAAAAGTTAAGCTGGTGGTGTAGCTTGCACCAAAACCACATATAGAAGGGTCACACATATGTATTTAGAAGTCTTTACATTCCTGCTTATAATTCTAGTGGAAACAAATAATTCATTGCCAGCAAAGGTGAAACTTTGGAAACACACATGAGGAAGTACTGGGTGGTACCAAGAGTATAAGAGAAGATATTCTTGGCATTGTGGTTCAATCTCATGTACTTGAAGAGAGCCTTTGTTTTATCTCAGTGTAAATGAAAATAAAATTAATGATTTGGGATTTTTTTTTTGGGTGTCATGTAGAAGTCAATGCAAGGAAATCAGAGGAAGTTCAACTTCCTCTACTCTAATCAGCTGTAAAATAAAAGTCATGCTTCCTTGCTGACTTTTTCCTTAAGAAAATGAGGGATAGAAAGCAGCCTCCTGCCCCAGTTCCTTGCCCATGGAATCTGTGAAGCCAACATGCAGATGACCTGAAGTGTTTCGTTGTGGTGAGCCAAGAGCAGTGCCTGAAGAGACCATCTCAGCAAAAGTAATTGCTGGCAGCTGTGGGTCCTTCAGCATGATTTCAAGGTGGACTGTTCTGATTACAAACCCCTATAAGTTCCTGAAATTCTGCTAGTAAAATGGATTAAACCTGGCAGTTCCAATACTGCTGGTTTCTTGGGAGGCTGGGAATAATTTGAACAATGCAAGCAGTTCATCACTTCGTGGGAGATTATTATTTTGTTGGATTTGCTTCCTATAAAATAGCCCTGGTTTAGTCTTTATAATTCACTTTGCTAAGGTTGCTTGAGAAATAAGAGGCTCTGTTCCAGAGACTGGAACACAATAGTGTTGTGTAATGTTGTGTCCTTTCTTTCCACTCCTGGTCTTGCTCTCTAATCAGCCTTTATGTCAACTATTATGAGTGTCCTATGATTTAAATAAACTAGAAAGTGTCTGTGTTCTCCAGGTCAGAGCTTCCCAAACTTTCGTGGTTGGATCCTGTCATTGTGCAGATGGTTGACATTATCAGTGCTGGTGCCAGTAGCAGAAACTCCTTCCTCTGTCATGGTTCATAAACACACAAGGAAAGACTTATACCTTCACTCTTTCTCCTCCATCATTCTGATAACTCTTTCTGATAACTCTTTCCTCCCTAAACCAATTTGGCTGATTTTTTTTCTGCAGCTTTATCTCTCTTCTGCCACTACACGTTATTTTGAAAGAGATTTGGAGGACTCTGCCCTGAGCGTGGCAGAAACAAAAAGGACGCCTCGGAGTATTTCTAAGGATGAAAGTAAAATCACAGTGGAAACAGAGCAATTTTTTTTTTACTCTCGTTGTGTTGTTTTATAGGATTTTGTTTTTAAAAAGACTTTAAATAGAATAGTTCAATGGAAATCACAGATGCAGTGGCTGATGGAGATAACGCTTTAAGGATCTTGACAAAACTAAACCCAAGTTCTAAGAAATCTCTTATTCCAAAAATCCTTTGGCAGTCAAAAAAAAAAAAAAAAACAAAAGGAAGTTAAGAAACATGTATTGCTTAACACATTGTTGAAATAGAATGTTTCATATTAGTGCATTTTGCCTGTGGCTACGCTAGACTGAAGACACCTCCAGCTTCTCACAGAAACTAATCCCAGCCTGGTGGGTAATTGGATGGAGAGACCACCTGGGAGTCTCGGGTGCTAGAAATACAAGCCAAGAAACTGTGGCTGAATACTTGGCAGATGCCTGACAATGGAAACTCAATGAGTGGAAAGACTTCACTTGGCTGTGCTGTTGTTCCTGAGCTAGCAGATCAGAGCTTTGTGTTCATTAATTTGAACAATAAGAAATTCTGAATTATAGAAGTTCGAGACTGAAAACAGAATGTCCCCAGAATGATGCTGGACAAAGAGAAGAAAACCTTAGCTCTTAATAGGAGAGTCATAGCTTATCATAGAATGGTTAAGGTTGGAAGTGACCTCAAAGATCATCTAGTTCCAACCCCCCACCATAGGCAGGGACATCTCCCACTAGAACAGGTCAATCAAGACCTCCTCTAACCTAGCTTGAACACCTCCAGGGGGAGAGAGCCACAACCTCCATGGGCAACCTGTGCCAGTATTTCACCACCCTCACTGTGAAGAACTTCTTCCTAACATCTACTTTAAATCTCCCCTCTTCCAGTTTAAACCCATTACTCCTCTTCCTGTCATTACAAAACTTTGTCAATAGTCTCTCCCACGCCCTCCTGTAGGCCCCCTTCAAATACTAGAAGGCTACTACAAGGTCTCCTTGAAGCCTTCTCTTTTCCAGGCTACAAAGCCCCAACTCTCATAGCCTGTCCTCATAGCAGAGTTGCTGCAGCGCTCTGAGCATCTTAATAGCCTCCTCTGGACTAACTCCAACAGTTCCATGTCCTTCTTGTGTTGCCTACTTTCCTTCTACCGTCAAAAAAAAAAAAAAAAAAAAAAAGAAGAAAAAAAAAAAAAAAAAAAAAAAGAAGAAAAAAAAAAAAAAAAAAAAAAAGAGAGAAAGAAAAAAAAAGAAAGAAAGAAAAGCAGCTGAAGAGGCTGACTACACCTCTGCCTAACTCATCTTCCCACCTCCAGCAGGAGTTACTGGTGGATGATGAAAGCAAGCAGTTAAGAGCAAAGTGCTTTGTCAGCATTGGCTCTTTCCTGTCCTTGAGGCTGTGAGGCTGCCAGAGGAGGAGTCTGATGGCACACTGCCCATCATATTTAGCAGCTACTAACACAACTGTGAATTTATCTTGCCAGTTTTAAAACACATTTGTAACTGTGTTCCTGAACATATCCTTTACAAGCAAGTTTCACAATTCAGCTGCATTGTGTGGAAGTCTGTGCCCTCTTGTTTGTTTCACAAGGCCATTGGGTGCTGAATAGTTTTCCCAGTTGTGGATTTTGTTTGTCATCTTCCCCAGGCCCTGGATGATTGCCTAGATATGATTCTTGGATATATTCACAGATTGCACTGGGTTTGAAGGGTCCTCCAAAGGCCATCTTGTCCAACATCCCTGCAGTCAGCAGGGACACCTCCAGCATCTCAGTCTGGAGAGGAGAAGGCTCCAAGGTGACCTTATTGTGGCCAGTCAGTATCTTAAGGGGGCCTACAAGAAAGCTGGGGAGGAACTTTTTAGGATGTCAGATGGTGATAGGACTGGGGAGAGTGGAACAAAGCTAGAAATGGGTAGATTCAGACTGGATGTTGGGAAGAAGTTCTTCACCATGAGGGTGATGAGACCCTGGAATGGGCTGCCCAGAGAGGTGGTGGAAGCCTCATTCCTGGATGTGTTTAAGGCCAGGCTGGATGAGGCTCTAGACAGCCTGAACTAGTGTGAAGTGTCTTTGCCCATGGTAGGGGGGGTTGGACGTGGTCCCTTCCAGCCCTGACTGATGCTATGATTATATGATTCTAGATCAGGCTGCCTAAGGCCTCATCAAGTCTGATCTTCACTTTCCCCAGGGCTGTAGCCATATTTCTATATGGCTTCTCATAGAAAAAAAAGAATTCTCAAAACTCCAGTAAGTATTACTCCACATATTTCTTTATCATCCAGTTCATATGGGCAGTAAGCATCCCTGGCATTAACTTAAACTGATACTCAGCAACTTTTAAGTCTGGTAGTGCCTGAAGTTCTTTGCAATCCTATAAACTTGATGAGCTAAATGGATCTGATTCAGACCTCAATATGCCAATGTAAAAGAAAGTTGATTTTACAGAGAGCCTGCAGAACTGACCTTTGCATGAACAGCTGGATTAGATCATGGTCTGTTATCTCCAGATGAAGCCTGAGATGGAGCTTTAAGATGCTTCAGGGTGAGATACCTTTATTTGAAACTCTGATCAAACTAAGGAGGCTACTATGTGAAACAAATTCACTTTAAGCACTTTTATAGTGCGGGATTCAATTCCTCTCCAACTTGGGAGAGTATACTGCAGGCACAAGAGTGAAAGGGGAAGAATCAGCATCTCAAATCAATTGATTCACTAATTAAAAAGACATTCTGAAAACAAACAAATAAAGAAAACCAACAAAAACCCAACCCAGTCAGAATGGTTTAATGTATAAAGTATGTATAAAAGCCTTATTTTTTTTTCCCCTGGAGCTGAGAACAATTCTGTGAATGAAATGTGCAGATGGGCCTTTGTAGGGAGATAGCAGTCCCTTTATAAAAACTAGAGCAGGGTAGAGGTAGGTTGGACATAAGGACAAAGTTCTTTACTATGATGGTAGTAAGTTGCTCGGAGAGGTGGTTGAGGCCCCATCTCTGCAGATGTTCATGGTCAAACTTGATAGAGCCATGAGCAAACTGATCTAGTTGGGGATGTCCCTTTTGACTGCAGGGTTGTTGACCAATCTGACCTTCTAGGGTCTGTTCCAACCTGATGCATTTTATAATTCCATGATTTTACTTGCATTAGCCCCGGGCCAGGATCAAAGGGCATTTTACAGGCTGATGTGTGGCATGAGAGATGAGATTTATTTAATCTAGAAGCAGAAATCTAAGCAGAAGTTTAAGACTAACAAAATATTTTCAAGAGTAACAAAGAAATAAACCTACTATTACATGATCACAGAATGTATCAGGTTGGAAGGCACCCTCAAATGTCATCTTGTCCAAAACCCCAGTAGTAAGAAGGGATGCCTGCAACTAGATTAGATTGCTCAGGGCACCATCATTGTATTCATCACAGCCAAGCAGAACATCTTCTTTACTGCAAGGATGTGAAAATTTTGCTGTAAATAGTGAGTGTTTTACTTTAAGTGACTTCAACAATCAATCAACTCAGCAAATTAAGTCCTGTTGCTGCATATTTTGTTCCTCTCTTGAAAATGGTGGGAAGGCTGCAATAAACATCCTTATTAATGAAAAAAAATTTAGCACAGCATGTGAAACTAGTTCAATTTCAAAATTTACCAGAGACCAATTCCTGGCAGCAATTCTGTCATTTCTCAACAGTCCACTCCAGCTGGTAAGTAGTCCCTGGCCACCATTCTCTCATCATAACTCCTAGACTGCTTTTCAAATATGAAAAGTCCTACTAGTTGCCAGGTTGCCAGAAGGCTGAGCCAAAAGCTAAACTGCAGCTCACTAGTTAGTAGTGGACACTGGGTTCTGTAAGGCTGAAATAGCTTGGAGAGGTGTTTATGGTCTGGTGAGCATGGCCCTGAAATTATTCTTAGAATCATAAAATCACAGCATTGTCAGGGTTGAAAGGGACCTCAAGGATCATCTCGTTCCAACCCCCCTGCCATGGGCAGCACACACCCTCTGCTAGATCAGGTTGTCCAGAGACACATCCAGCCTGGCCTTAAAGACCTCCAGGGATGAGACTTCCACTACCTCCCTGGGCAGCCTGTTTCAGTGTCTCACCACCTTCATGCTGAAGAACTTCCTAACATCCAATCTGATTCTATCCGCTTCTAGCTTTGCTCCATTCCTACTGGTCCTATCACTATCTAACATCCTAAAAAGTCCCTCGTATGAACTGTTCCTTGAAACATATTCTCAGATCTTGTAATACAACATGGACTAAAGAGCTATAGAGCCAGAGTTGCTACTTGATCACAGAAGAATATGTAATTGCTGTGGTGGCTTCATGTCATGCTGGCATGAAATCACACAGCCAATGCCCTTTGCAAAACCACTGTCAGGGTCTCAGCAGAGCTTTACTGCTTGCTGATGGAGGCAGAGGAGGAGGAGAAGAGAAGGCTGAGAGGAGATCTGACCAATGTGTACAAATATCTGAGGGGTGGGTGTCAAGTGGATGGGGACAATCTTTTTTTGGTGGTACACAGTAAAAAGACAAGAAGCAACAGCCACAAACTGGAACATAGAAGGTTTCATCTCTACACGAGGAGAAACTTCTTTACAGGGAGGGTGCCAGAGCCCTGGAACAGGCTACCCAGAGAGGTTGCGGAGTCTCCTTCTCCGGAGACCTTAAAACCCCACTTGGATGCGTTTCTCTAAGAAATACCCTAGAGGATCCTGCCTTGGCAGTGGGGTTGGTCTTGATCTCCAGAGGTCCCTTCCAACCACTAAAGTTCTGTGATTCTGTATTGAGTTATTGTTGAAAAATACGTAGACAACCTGAGAGACACATTTACTACTGACATGAAAGGAAAAGTTCTTACGTGAGCCTCCCTGCAGTGCAACTGTCTTCTGTGACTGACACAGAAGGGTGAAGAGGGGTGAAGTGGAAATGATAAAGAAGCTAGGAGGAGGCAGGGAGGTGCAGGTGTGCAAGTGTCTTCTGGTGAAGGCTTGACAATGCCCTTCTGGGTGCCTCTGAGGGTGGCTTGATACAACCAGCACAACCATTCCAGCCATGCTGCTCTGCAAGCTCAAAGCCTTCATTCCATTCTCTGGGCAGGAAAGCACACTTTCTTTTCCTGCAAAGTTCTACATAATTGTTCACACGCCCCAGCACAACACAGACAGGTGTTTCTAGTTTACTTGCCACTTGTGCTTAAGCAGCTCTGGCATGGACAAGCCTATGAGAAGAAGCTGGCAAGATGCCATCCCCTCGGGGAACTGTAATCTGCAGCCTCTTGGCAAAATTAACTTCATTAAACACCTTCTGCTTCACAGAGATTTCCAGATTGTTCCTGTGGAGACAGGACACCTATTTCTGCTTTGGACAGGATTCTCCAGGACCTCATAGTAGGATTTTATGGAAGTTATTTGAAGAAATACTTGTTCAAAACTTCTATTCATCATGGCTGTATTCCTAAGGAAGATGGAGCCAGCTCAGTTTATTCTGGGTTCCAACATTTTTTCAAGCTCTTTTTTCACCTGGTGTAATGTTTGGAAGATTGTTTTTGGAAAGAGAGTGAGTTTTAAAGATTCATAAAAGTGTTTGGGTTTGAAAGGGCCTTCAAGATCATCCAGTTCAGGGACACTTTTCAGTAGACCAGATTGCTGAAGCCCATGTCCAGCCTAATCTTGAACACATCCAGGGGCAACCTGTTTTGGTGTCTCACTACCCTAACTGTAAAGAATGTGTTCCTAATATCGAGTCTAAATCTATCCTCAAGCTTTAATGCATTCCAGTTAAGAGTAATTTCAGGTGTTTTCTAGTATCTGAGACATATATGCATGGGGCTGGCACATACCACACAGGATCTGTAGAACAATGCAAATCTGATGTGCTGCTGGGGTATGCTGCATGGGCAGGACTCTCTAAGGTGTCTATGAAGCCATTAGACAGCTACTAAAACTCTGTCTTTGGTGTCAAGGGTAGAAGACATGAAAGCTTAGATGCTTGACCAGGGAGAAAAGTGTGGGTTGGATGGCTCTTGCAGCTTCCTTTTTTAATAGGAAATAGAAGAAAAGGGGAAAGAAAGAGAACAAGGGAAGGATAAACATAAAACCAGCTATGGTTTTGCAAGCTGCCTGTGGTGAAAAATGGACATTCCCATGCTGGAGAGCAATACTATTTCCAGCTTACTGGTCTTGTGTTCTGTACTTGGCATGCAGATGAAAGATTAAGAGTGCTCAGGTCAGCAAGGACTATCCTCTGCTGACACCCTGCAGACTACTAGCCCAAATCACTAGCAAAAGTATACAGTACAACCACATAAAATAGCAACGACAAACACAAGAAAACAGAGAGCATTTTTTTTCCCACCTAGACTAAAAATAGCTGGAAAAATCCTTTCTGTCCCCAGAACACCCTGTTCAGCAAAGCAAAGACAGTCATGAGACTAGGGAAGGCAGCTTATAATCTATTTTACACTTTGTGCCAGGCTATCAGTAAAGGATGGTCCTTCAGAGGTGGAGGAGGGTTACAGAAATAATGTAGACATAATTAAACCCACCAGATCTCTCAGTTTCTTACCTGAATTGAAAGGTTCTTTTCTTGTTTGTGTTTACTTCCCTTCAGTTGGATGCTCTACAAAGCACAGAAGCACAGGAAGGAAGGATCTGGTTCTCAGGAGCTGAGAGACAAAATAACATGAGTTTGTGAAGGAGATGAAGGAAAAATCCAAAGGAAAAAACCACTCCACTGAGTGTCCTCAGTAAAATTTGTTGTGTTGGGTGGTGTTTTGCCATTACTCAATCAATTTGTAAGCAGACAGGTACTCTAGTTTTAGGGTATGAATTAAGGATAGTTTTCTGAGCCATTAATCAATTTGCAAGCAGACAGGTGCTCTAGTTTTAGGGTATGAATTAAGGATAGTTTTCTGAGCCAGGCCATATAAGCTGTTGCAGTGTAGCAGCATTCTATAGTATCAAACGTCTAAGAGGTAAAACAGAAACAATCAAATTCTCTCCCAGCCCTCAACTTCTGGATTCATTAAGCAACTTCCCTCTACATCACATGTTTTGAAGTTCTTGCCTATACTCAAGTTTGCAAGCAATTATCACCACCTGGGATGCACCCTCCTGAGTACAAATAACCAGCACCTGTGCACTAGAGCTGTTCCTTTTCAGTTGTGTGCAGTGTAGGACAGTGAGATTTCAGCTGCATCCCGAACAGCAGCAGGATCAGCCTGTTGTAATTACCAGCAAGACACTGTTTGAAATTAAATGCTCTGTCTGGCTGCTGGAGCTTTCATTTCTCACACCTCTTCTCATGCTGCCTCCTCATCCAGCTTATTTTGCTGCTCTCTTTGCATGCTCCAGTTGTGGGTATTCCTGCTTCCAAAAGCTGATACAGCATGAGGCTTGTCAGTACCCTTTCAGGAGGTAAGAAGGGTCTATGCAACCCAAAGCACACTGCCTTCATTAGTTATTTCTGATATGTGGTTTTGCTCCTCTTCAGATTCCCTTTTCTTAAAAGTTTATGACTTTTGCCTTAATCTATATTTATTCTGGGCTCTGGATGAATGCCAGAATCTAATTTTATCCCTTCTTTTCTTCTGCAACCTGAGGTCAAAGTGCAGAAAAAAATCTCTTCGGCTCCTCTGTCTCCTGTCATAGTTTGGATTAAATATATGCAGTTGTGCATAAATATGCAAGCTGTCTTTTAATCAGATGTAAACTTCAGTTAGAGCCTCAATAACTGTGTTTTGGTTTGTTTGGTTTGGTTTTTATCTGATTGAAAAAGACCCTCAGGATCACCAAGTCCAACCAATATCCCTACTCTGATTTTATCTTTCTTATTACCCTTAGATTGTTTGGGGTTTTCTTGTGTTTNTGTTTGTTTTTTTTTAGGGGTGGGGGTTGTGTGCTGGGCTGATTCCCAAAGAAAGGGTACAAATTGCCTAGCACTGGATCA
This sequence comes from Psilopogon haemacephalus, assembly GCA_013396835.1. Lineage (NCBI taxonomy): Eukaryota > Metazoa > Chordata > Aves > Piciformes > Megalaimidae > Psilopogon > Psilopogon haemacephalus. Next base: position 476,942 of record VWZI01023947.1, on the reverse strand, counting down.
TGTTGCCCAGTGATGTATTTGAGGCCCATGCCTGGAGACATTCAAGGGCAAGCTTGACAGGACCCTGAGTAACTTGGTTTATTTGGAGATGTCTGTGCTCACTGCAAGGGGGTTGGACAAGATGCCCTTTGAGAGACCTTTCCAACCTGATGCATTCTGTGATCTTTTGTGTTTTGTATGATTCTGTTAGTAACCTGCAAGTGACCTTGAAGGACACAGTTCCTCATCCAAGCACTGAGTCCAGGACATGTCAGAAAGACTGCTTCTATTTGCATCAGCACTGTGTTTTCAAACACAGATGAATGACGTGATCAGTTTT
>VWZI01023947.1:388100-476338 GCA_013396835.1 Psilopogon haemacephalus | reverse complement strand
GATTTTTTTTTTTGTTGTTGTTGTTGCTTTCTGTTGTGTTGGTCTATCTTATCCAGTGCTTTGGTTGGTACAGCACTGGTCAACGTTAAATGTAGTGCACCTTCTCTCTACATATATTTAATATAAAAAATATTATACAGAGAGTAGTACTTAACAAATGCACTTATCCTATCTCAAGACTGACCAGGACAGGTCACAACTTCACAACTAGCATAGTTGTCATAGTTTGTTTAAGTGCCTGAAAATGCAAAATGAGGCTCTCCACCAGAGTATGGTTGGTGCCTTAATCTGACTGCATGCATACTGAGTTCTGCACTTCAGGGTTTCACTGCAAACAACAACAAAAAAAATTCTCCTTCAGTAAATGGAAACCTTTTGGTGAATGAATCAGAGACCACATCAGGGTTGAAACTGCAAATAAGAAAATTATATTAGAGATTTAATTGGGTCCATGTGTTTGGTATCAGCAGCTTCTAAGGAGGGTTTGTTGCTGATGAACAGCCAGCAGGAACAGTGGCCTGCTAGATTAAACTTGAGCACTCTAATCAAGACAAGGCATGGGTGTAAATTTTGTCCCTTTGATGTATGGCTCCCCAATGTTATTAGCTAACAACTATTTGCTCTATTTCTCTGAAGCAAGAGATTGTGTTGGAGGATATTTATTTTCTGTGCTATTGTTTTGTAGGACAAGTAAAGATTTATAGAGTAGTTTCAAACAAAGTAATAACTCAACAAGGAAATCAGCAATGCCACTGAGGGTGGAGGAGACAAAAAACACTATTTGATGCTGCTAATTATGCAGTGTCTTCTGTTGTGCCCAAAGAAAGGAATACTGAGAATGCCAAGAATAATATCTCATAGAAAAAAATGTTTCTATTGTGAGAAAAAAAAAAAAAAAAGGTGACATCTGTGATGCTGAACTTACACAGAATATCAGAGGCTGGAAGGGACTTTGAAAGCTCATCCAGTTCAAACCCCCCCCGCTTCAGAGCAGAATCACCTACACCAGATCACACAGGAACACACCAGGTGGGTCTTGTGCTTTCTCAAGTGGCCCATGATTCATAGATTTATAGAATGGTTTAGGTTAGAAGGGATCTTAAAGATATCTAGTTCAAATCCCTCTGCCATGAAGAGGGACACCTCTCACTAGCCCAGGTTGCTCAAGGCCTCATCCAACCTGGCCTTGAACACCCACATCCACAACCTCTATAAGCAACCCATTCCGGTGTCTCACTACCCTCACTGGAAAGAATTTCTTCCTAATCTCCAGTTTCAATCTGCCCTTCTCAATCATCAATCCATTTCCAATTGGCCTATCACTACAAGCCCTTATCAAAACTCCTCGCCTGGCTTTCTTGTAGGTACTGGAAGGCTGCTGTAAGGTCCCCCAACAGCCTTCTCTTCTCCAGGCTAAATACACATCACTGAGTAATGGGGATATATTAATGGTTACACAAAAGTGGCAAATGCCTGGCACCACCATGCACAACTTATGCCTCTGTATGTGCTTTCCACAGGAGAAAGATAAACAAAGTCCAAGTACAGTGCTCAGCTAGAGCTGGAAGAAAATCCTTAATTTCATCATCTTAGCAAAGCATTTGGGTTTATATGTGAAAATTCTGTGCCATTACTAAACATTCTGCTCAGTCCATTGCAACATCTCCCTGCATGTGGCGCAGCCTCAGTGCAGCATTGCTTAGAGTTTAGTTTTAACGGGGAACATTATACAGAACGTAATGTTACAGGGCACTGTGCTTGAATTTAGCAAACAGCCATGAGTGTGCAGCTTTTGCAGCCCCCCAAACCAAACCTTTCCTCAGGTGGTAGCAGCGTTTTAGATTCAGAATAAAATATTAAAGAGTTTTCCTTTATACAATATTCCAAAGGCAATTCCAGAGTGGCCTAAACCTTGCAGGAAAAGGAACTAAGTGTGTAAAGAGCTATTGCACACTTTAAATATCTGTATGTGCCTGCCTGCTGTATTCTGTTTATAAGATGACCTTTCACTACAGTCCACAACTCTGCATACCAAATTTTAGACCTCCATTAAGATAAGACCTAATAAAAACTGACTAGTGGAGAGAAACATATTGGCTTAGAAAGAGGAGATGGCAACGACAAATGACCAATTGTCCAAGAACCCTCTTTGCAGCACAAAATGATGCCAAGACTGTTCCAGTAATATTGCACCAGAATTCAAACTGCTCCAATACTGAAGGCTACGTTTTCAAAAGCAGCAGATGCTTGTGGTGTTAGAATCAAGAAAGTGTATTCTTTCTCAGCTGGGAAAGACCAAACAGCAGCTTGGTTGTAAGGCTGAAATTATCCACTGTTTGTGTAGCTTTGAGCACCATGACAGCAAAGGAACTTTAATTCTGGCCTGAGGTGATAGGGAGAGCTTTCAAGTGGTGACATGCTTATATCTGAATCTTCAGAGAGCATTATTGAGGAAATCAAACTGGTAATCCCATCAGATGAATCTTTTGAAAGCTTTTAAATACTTCTGCTTCTTGTTTGAGTAGAAAGCTATGGGTGGATCCAAAGCCTAAAAGCAATAATTGGGAACCACTGTTTCTGAATAACTTCAAAGGACTTTGGATCAAACTGATTGTGGCAGCAGGCTTTCCCCTGGCATTTTAATACTTCCATACCCAGCTTTATCCTAAGCAGGCAGTGAACTGAAAGGCAAAAGTAAAACAAATGTTTTTCTCATCTTGAAGGGAACCTGAAGATGAGTGCAATTGCAAAAGAGAATCAGTTCTGACATGAATGGGCATGTGTAAGGGAAGAGAAGATGTACAGCAAGATCAGTAGAAAGTGAAGGATAATAAGGATGAAGTCTCTATGCTGCAGGTCAAAATGCTGAGGCAGTGGCTACTCCACATCTGTTCCTTTCTGTGTCTGGAAGTAATTCTGAGAACTGAAGACATGTGGAACCATATGTTGTGGAAGCCCAAAGGTGTCTGTGGAATGGTTTAGTGTGATTCCCTCCAAAAAAAGGAGCCAAAAAAAAACAACCCACCCTCAAACCATCATTATTTATTTTAATCATTATTATAACCCCCCTGTCAGAGGTGGAAAATTAATTATTTACATTTAATACTGTGTAGGAGCAGGCTCATTTATAACTGCCTGTCATGACACTGATGCTGCCAGTTATTTATTTATTTATGCACATCCCAAGGGAGATGTTTGTGGTTGAAAAATTCTTGGAGTGAAATAAAGAAACATACAGATAATTGTAATGCCATACATATAGTTATGTATATAACTTTTTTTCAGTAGAAACATTGCATGCCTTTTCCAAAATTCACAAAACTTTCTTAAAACCACATAATGGGTTTCCTTTGCTTTCTAACTATTCAGCAAAAATGTGGTTGTCTATTCAGTTCTACTCAGCCACCTCCTTGGAAGCCTTCTGTGGAAAGCTACAAGAGGATGTAAGCGATATCCTCTGCATCCTGAATCCTCAGCCCTTACTGAGGAACACCCTTACTAATACACAATGGCAACATTTATGATGTGTTTTGAAAGTGATCCTCTTTTGGAACTGCAGTAGGAAGAGCAAAACCTTTGAGACAAAGGCTGTTAGGGTTGTTTAGCTTCCCCGTTTTCAAATAGATGCTTACTAACCACATTCATGGTTGCTTGTCAGGAAAGAACTATTGCCATGTATCATTATGAAATTGAACTCCCTTTTTAAGGCACCATTACACTAGCACAAAGGCCTGAGCATAGACTGGAAAGGCAGTGAGATGGAGCTTGCTTCACCCTCTAGGCAACACCTCTCTGTTCTTCTCCGCCACATTTCTGACACTGTCTGTCTATTAACACAAGATTATTCCCTGGGCTTTGTGAGTTGGGAGCAAGGGAGACTGGAGCTCATGCAGCACACACCACAGGCTCTGAAAAGTTAGGAATGGAAAAAGTTAGTCAGCAGATTAGCCACATCACATGGTTGAGTTGGATTATGAGTTGGAGGTTTATTCCCAACACATGTATTGTTACAAGGAACAGAGAGTGTGTCCTGCACTGTGCAGGGGGCAAGTTGTCACATTCAAGCATTGCAAAGCATCTGACCAAGCAGGAGAATCAGGATGACAAGTTCAAGGATAGCCTCTCTTTTTCTCATTCCTGAAGGCAATGGTAGCTAAAGTTTACAGAGGTGAGAAACCATGGAGTGGAGGCAATGTGTGTGCAATCCCTATGAGCTCTAGATTTATTGATCCTTCAACTCATTCACAGAATGGGCCCAACAGCACTAAGCCAAAACATACACATCTACAGGGAAAAAACCCTAGGACTAGCCTTCTCTGCTTCCTTTTATAAGTTTTTGGAACTGGTGGTGTTTTGGTTATTTTGTTTGTTTTTTTTTAAGGAGAAAGCAAAGTAGAGGCGGGAGCCAAGGTGTGATTAGAAGAGGCCTTCTCCCCTTCTGGTATCTGAATTTTGAGTCTCATACAGTTAAAATAACTTTAATCAGTGTTCTCCAAGTCACCTGAAGGTAATACACATAAAATAAATCTCTTGGATATGTCTATGTCTGAGTGCTGGAAGAACTTGAGCTCCAAACCTGCCAAAGGCAGATTGCTGAAGCATTTTTTTTCTCAACTAGCAAAACAAGAATGATAATGACCTTTAAAGGTCCCTTCCAACCCAATGTATTCTATGATTCTACAGTTCTGTGATAGTGTCTGTGTGAAAGAAAAAGATGGCTGCAAGTCTACATCTGCTTCTGTAGATCCTGTAGATTTATTCATCTTCAGTTGTGCTGCATTCTCATCAGCTTCAGCTGGAATCACAATCTTTGCCTCTCAAGATCCCCCCACCCCCAGGCCTCCTCTTCAGTCCTGCTGTGTTCCTCACCAGCCCCTGTGCTTGCATTCCTCCTCCAGGACCAGGATTTCTCATGTCAGCAGTAAGTGTGGGGGTTTTTTTAGTTTCTTTCCCTCCTTTTTCCCCCCATATACTGTCTGCATTTCATTTTGCATCCTGCTTCCCTTTAACTACCTTCGGGGACCCCCAGGCTTGTCACTCATGGAAAATAAATCATGCTGAGAATAGAGCACAGGCTGGGATAGGGCAGCAAAGGAAAGATACATCTGATGAGGTAAACGCTGGCTCAGAGTCCTGAAGAAACCACAGAGCAGCACTAACATTTCCAGGCAGCTGGCTCAGCAGTGATGTATTCTCCTACTGGTTCAGCAGCGATTGCTGTCAGCTCCCTTGGAGCACCGCGCTCCACAGGAATGAAGGGAGCAGCAGGCTAGCAGTGCTATCAAAAACATCTGCTCCCTTCCTTTGTGGCTGGAGCAGGGCACACAAAGCATGGCTCAAAAAAAATCTCCTTTACAACACCTTCTCCTCTTCCACTCGAAGGCAAAGAGAAGAGGCTGCCCAGCCTGGTGTTTTCACGGAGGTGATGGATATCATTGCTGCCTGTACCAACAGGCAGCATCTTTGTGGTGGTGAACATTTGATGGTAATTGTGATGCACAGAACTCTTCACTCTGCAATGATGAACACCAGCTGAAGCTGTGCTTTGCAAGCTGACAGCTGGAACCTGCAGACACTCGTGGTTTATAGCCATGGACAAATAACAGCGTAGACAAATTGGATCTGATGTTTCTCACTTGATCTGTTGAGCTCAGCAGTGCTACACTGCTGTTAAGGAAAGAATAGCTGGACCTATAGTGCCTTGGCAGGTTTAACTGAGGACAGGCTGCATTTAAAGGGCAACAGGTCAGCCCATGGTTTGGGCTCTGTGCCTGCACGGGAGCAAGTGAGGATGCTAAACAACTCCTCCGCACACACTGTGACCTTTCCAAATGCTTTCTCTCTGACTTCATGTCCAGGCATACAATGGCAAGTGGGCAAAGCAAGCTTCCCAATGTCTTCCTCTCCTGCCCAGTTCAAAGGCCCTCAGGACTGGATTCAGCCATGATGTTAATGTGGAACAGAAGTGGCTGTCATTTTACCAAACATGCACTGTGCCAGGCAATGACAACAGGATACTGACAACTTTGCCCCTTTCCTAGCAGCTAGGTTAGTCACAGGACCTCTCTAGGAAGGACAGCATGGAGGGCAGCAGTCTGTGGCTGAAGAACCACACAAGAAGGAGCAGAGAAAGGTTGGGGATGTCTGTACTGCTGTGAGCTAAAGGTGGAAAAGGACAGTGATAGATATCACGTGTTAGGTTGCAGCATAAACACAGAGGGAGGGCTTATTTCTTCTATGCTTCAAGCCACTGCCTAAACATTGTAGTGGTTTAAAACAATTAAATTTGCAGTGGTTCCACCACTGTAGAATATTGTGTCACATTTGCCACACTTATTAAAGTTTAGCTCTTTGCTGTAGCTTGGGAAATGACAAAGCACCTTCTGGGCTGCCTCATCATCCTGCCAGCAAGTTTCACATGCAGTATCAGCTTAGAGCAACATCAGTACAGGAGGAAAGTAGCACTCTAGTAGGGAAGAGTTTAAGTGTATTTGTACTTATTTATTTCATGTTCCTTTTCCTTTTTTAAAAAATTTTGATCTCTTTCCACAAGCTTCCACACTCACTGATTGCAGCCAATCATAAAACCCTACAGGTGATCCAACAGCTTTAAAAGTAGGATTTTCAGGGACAGAGTTTAATTGCTCATAAAACTTCCCATACACACACAGAGCTCAAGGAGGGTTCCTGCAGGCTTGCCATCAAAAACCTGCTTGATTTGCATTTGCCAGCTTCCCTGATAGCATCACATAGTCGTGTTAATTGCTTCATTAGAGGACCAAACAAGATCTTACGATGACTTCTTCTCTATGCTGTTTAAATGTGAGTCATTAATAGTGGAAAAGGACACAGAACTAGATGTGAACACACAGGCATGCAATTAGTTATCTTATGGAAAACCTTCACTTGATGTTTCACAGCTACTATTTTCATAATATCTGCTTAGCTTTTCCTTCTTTGAGGACAAACTATTCTCACACAGCTGTCAGCATCTGTGCAAGTTTTCTTTGAAGGCCTAGAGAATATTTTGGCATTTAATATTTTTTTTCTTTTAAAATTTTTATACCTTTTTTTCCTCTTAAAAAAAAACAAACCAACTTATGAAAAAAATGTAATAAAGCAAACCATACAACACTGCAAGAAGATATAAGTTCATGAACTAAAGGAATGCTGAAGTAAACACTTTCAAACCTGTGCTTTGAACCAGAGTGCTCAAAAATTGTGTTCAATGATGCCAGGAGTTTCCTTGCAGTGGCAAAGACTGATAAAGCAGTTACCATCAAAATGATTCACTGTTGGAGTATGGAAAATACAGGAGTGAGATGTACCCATCATCTTCTGAATAAATAGGTTCATAAAAGAGAAGAAACTGGTACATGGATGTAGAAAAAGATATGGGAGCAAATTCTGGCTTCAATCCTGTCCTGTGGGACAGGTATTGTACAGAATAGAATCACAGAAGCACAGAATTATTGAGGCTGGAATAGAGCTCTGAGGTTATCAAGTCCAGCCTATGACCTAACACCACCACACTAACCAGACTATGGCACTAAGTGCCACAAAAAAATCTTTCCTTAAACACCTCCAGTGCCTAATTCCCCTTTCCACAAGGAAGTGCTTCCTATCATCCAACCTAAACTTCTCCTGGCACAGCTTCAGGTCATGCACTCTCATTGTGGCACAAGTTGCCTAGGAGAAGAGCCTGACCCCCACCTGACTACAACTTCCCTTCAGGTAGTCGTAGAACATGATAAGGTCCCCACTGTGTCCCCTCTTCTCCAGGCTGAACACCCTCAGCTCCCTCAGCCTTCCCCTCCATTCCCTCTGCCAGTCTCATTGCTCTCCTCTGGACCTGCTCCAGCACCTCAGTGTCTCTCTTGCAGTGAGGGTCTAAGCACTGCACACAGTGCTCGAGGTGAGGCCTCAACAGTGCCGAGTACAGTGGCAGAACTACATCCCCAATGCTGCTGGCCACACCATTCCTGATAGAAGCCAAGATGCCATTCGCCTTCCTGGCCACCTGGGCACACTGCTGGCCCATGTCCAGCTGTTATCATTTAGTGCTTTCTGGAGTTTATGACAAAATTGTACAAACTAAAGCTATTTTGACCTGTATTTGGAGATCAAACTGCCCAAAGATTGCTTCTTGAGTTTCTACAGTGAGGATAGTTCACCTGAACTTACAAAACCTCATCTTGCCAAGGTCTGAGACCTACTTGATGAAATCACCTACAGCAAACCGTTCTTCATTTGTAAACCTGACTATATAACATTGATTTCCTTGCGGGTTAGTTGTTGTGCTTGGGTTTTGGTTGGTTGGTTTGTTGTTGTTTGCCTTTGTTTTTTTTTAATTAGTATTATTTTTAATACCTTGTTTCTCAGCAAAGAGAAATGCCTCTTTTTAATCATCTACAAAGCTGTGACCATACTGAAGCCGTCATAAGCCTAAAATCTGCATCCAGATACACTTCTAAATTTCTGGAGTTTCTCCGGACACTGCTGGATTTTGTGCAGGCTCCAGGCACACCTGGAGGCAGACAGCCATAAAATGAAGGCAGGGAGACGCAAAAAATTGTTCCGAAGACTGGAAGAAAAAACCAAAAATGCTCAAAGCTGTGCTCAGGATGCTGCTGAAACTGCGATACAGGGGAAACTTTTAAGAGCCAGAGACGGCAGGTTATGGGTTGTGTAGAAGCAGAGAGACAGAGACAGAAGATTTTAATTCTCATTTCAGTTAGAAAAATGCACTTGGAAAAAGTGCTGCTCCTCTGACTGAAAAGAGCAGTCCCAGTAACTTTCCCTACAAACCCAACAGTTTTCAGCGTGAGCATAAACCAGTAAGGGCTGCTCACAGTAAGGGTAGAAACCTTGATTAGAAGTGGGGGAAAGATTTACCAAATGCCAGCACACTCATTTTTCAGTGCTTGGAAACCTGACAGAGGTCCCTATCCAGCTTTCAGTGATCCCAGTGGAAACCCTCTGCCCTCGCTGATTTCATTGGGATCCAGACTGGGCCTGTTGAGCAGAACTGCTGTGACCAAGACGGAAAGTTAGGGTCACGTTAAAATTCCTGTAATCTGCAGCATTTCTGGGAGGCTTGCTTGAAGTTTGTACCCTTCCACTCACATACACACCACATGGCAGCCAGACAGGATACTCAGACTTACTGACTTTCTAAATAGTTCCTGAAACCTCTGGAATGTTTTGGGCAAGATCCAGGAACAGGAAAAATATAAACGTGGAGATTCTTGAGAGAAGAAGAATTAAAAAGTGGAAAAGATAATAAAAAACACTGGTAATTATTTGAAAGAACACTAATGTAGAGTGGCTGAGGGAACCCAAAAGCTGCTGAAAGGGTGGCACAAATGGGTGAGGTTCCAGGCAGAGGGACTTGTGCTGGAAATCAAAGCCAAGCTGCTGAGCTCACACTAAACTCTGCCTCAGGTTGGCATAGGCTGATAACAGCCATACACAGTGCAGTCTGCTGGGTCTGTGACCAGTTTTTGAATCACAGAAACACCCAGGTTGGAAAAGCCCCTCAGGATCATCAAGTCCAACCTATAACCTTACTCCACAAGATTCACCTTCAACTATATCCCTAAGCACCACATCGAAACAACCCTTAAACACATCCAGGGTCAGTGACTTGACCACCTCCCTGGGCAGCTAATTCCAGTGCCTGACCATTCTCTCCACAAAAAAACTTTTTCCTAATGTCCAATCTAAACCTGCCCAGCCTCAGCTTGAGACCATTTCCTCTTGTTCTGTCTCCAATTACCTGTGAGAAGAGACCAGCAGCAGCCTCTCCACAATGTCCCTTCAGGTAATTGTAGACAGCAATGAGGTCTCCCCTCAGCCTCCTCTTTCTCAAACTAACCATCCCCAGCACATACAGCACAGTCTGGGAACCTCTGCCTGGGAAGACACATTCACAGGAGCGTACCACGGTCCCTGAATATCACATACCTTCCCTCATGAGCCACCAGAGACATCTTTCATCTAGGCAGGCAGAGAATCAATACTTCTTCCCGTAACAGATATCTGACTAATAGGTTAGAAATGTCTGAATGTGAGTCATTCACTACTATCTTTGCTTCTGTCGCTTGGTGGTCCAAAAAACGGTGAAATATTCACCAGAAAGGAAAAAAAGAAAAAAAACACACACAAAAAAAAGAACCCACCAACAAAACAAAGCAGAAAGAAATGTAGATATGCACACTTTGTTTAGGAAATCTTTGGTGAATATATGTGTCTGAAAAGCCTCCTTGTTCTTTTTTCTCCACCACAGACCAAAGGTGTTTCATTGTTTTCGTCTCAAGCACAGTCTTCTGCACCAAAGCTAAATATTTATTTATTTGTTTTATTAGCTTCTTGTTTCTCCTTGATTCCCTTCCCTGCAATTTACTTCTCCTTGCCTTTGGCTATATACACAGCTTTTTCTGAGAGAACAGTTTGTACCCAGTCTCCCTAAGCAGGTTAGTTTCACAGGCCTGGTGAGTGATGGGGCTGGGACTGGCATCACCAGATCTTGGCATTTGTGGATCCCCTCACATTGCTTTTTGAAAATTTGGAGTGGTATCCTTTTCAGCTGGAAAGCAGAAACTCACACCCAGCATTGATGACTTGGAATTGTGTTGCCAACTTGTGCTTCCAGTGCTGAAAGTGTATTTGGAAAGGCATCTTTGATTTTTTGTATTGCTAGCAGTAATTTCTTAGTAATTTGTCTCTTATTTTCATATTCTTTCCCTAGTATCCATCATACATCCTGAGCGGTTTCTTGTTCAGACAGGTGCCTACTTCCTCTTTTCTTCCTTGCAACAAAGCAACCCCAGCCAAAGAGGAATCAGCTAACGGCTGGTTTCTATCACCAGAAGCACATGCAATGGGAATGACCTTGTGTATCCCTGAAAACATCTTCTTAGAAAGTGCAGAGTGCTACAAAGCCAACCCAGGACCCAGCGTGGGCTCTGGTACTAGTTCTAGGATCATGGTCCAGCTGCACAGCTATGAACTGGACTGACTCAGGGGGGACCTTATCACATCCTACAATTATCTCAAGAGAATGTGTAGTCAGTTGTGGAGCATACTCTTTTCCCAGCTTATGCCAAGATGAGAGTGCATGGCCTGAAGGTGTGCCAGGGGAGGTTTAGGTTGAATGTCAAGAAGCACTTCCTATGGAAAGGAGAATTAGACACTGGAATGGACTGCCCAGGGAGGTGGTGGAGTTGCTGTTCCTGGAGGTGTTTAAGGAAAAACTTTTTGTGGCACTTAGTGCCATGGTCTGGTTGGTGTGGTGACATTAGGTCATAGGCTAGATTTGATGATCTCAGAGGTCTGTTCCAGCCTCAATAATACTGTGATTCTGTGATCTGCAATGGGATCAGAGGGGAAGTGACGACAGATGTGCTTTCACTGATGATTCATTTGTCATTTTCCACTTATCAAAAGTGATCCAATGGTCTCTTTCATCTTAAAATACCTCAAAGAGGTTAAGACTTCATACTTCTCTCTTTGTAACAGGACAACTAGACTATTTAGACAATACTTCATACTGAAATATACACAGTAGATTTCTGCCTGTGTATGTGCCTTGGTTGTGCCTACACTTTTCATAGAAAGGCAGTTAGGAATATGTGCTACTTTAATGTACTGAGAATTAGCTGATACTTACAAAAGGAAAAAGGTGTAAGAAAAAGAAAATGGAAAAATAAGAAGAAGAAATGGGAAAGTGAAAGGGATTTATTGACTGTTCATTTTCCTATTCTTTTTTCTTCCTCCAGAAGCTCCGTTCAGTAATGTTATTTGCATACTATTTGTCAGAGCTTACACTTGGTTAACTGAGTGTGGCTTATCACTCTTACTTAAACTGATTTTTAATGCTCTCTTCATGTTCACTTGTAGCAAACAAATTGGTTGGGACTAATGCTGCAACCTGATTGTGTTATTTGTAGATGGAGGCAGTAACCTCTTTAATATCAAAGTATAGGCTAAAGCAGGTCCTGAAAGACCTTGGTTTTGTTTACAAAGCCTGCCCAGATTCTTGAACTGACAGCCTCAGGATACGAAATCAAGGGAAGAATTCAATCTAGATCCGGTCTGCCAAGGATGGTTCCCCTCTGCCAGGGCACTGGTAGCACCAGCACTGCTGGTTCATGGGGAAAGAATGAGCTTGTGGAGTTAGAGGTTAACATATGCAGGGAAACCAAAACCAGCTTTGTTTTGTGCCCCACATTTATTTAGTGTGAGCTCATGCATGGAATTGCTTATTACTTCAGCTCATCTTAAAAACAGTAGTTATGGAAATGCATTTTCTCATTCAGTAAAGCAACAAACCCCCCCCCAGCTATTTGATCTAGTGTACAAGGACAGGACTGACTTAACAAACTCTTCTACTTTTTATGCTTAGGCTTGTAACTTTTGATCTTTTCCTGGCATGCCAGCCATGACAAACAATTCATAGAGCTATAAGCACAAAATATGGGAGGTTTAAAATGCATGTCCTTGGATACACTTTCCAAAGCAGGATGCTTGAGCTGGTACAAAGTGTACTCATATTCATTCCTCAGCATTAATAAATTTACTGAAATTGGATTTGAAATGTGGAGAGTGGTTTATATCCAGAAAAAAAAAAAAAAAAAAGAGTATTCTTAGGAGACATTTGAGAGAATTTATGGCCTTCTCTTGTAATATCAACTGACTGATAAAGTGGAGAAATATGTGATTGAAAGTATAGGCCTAGTAAATTATCTAATCTTTATCTTTTCCAGCACACTGATTTCTCTGGTGGGTACTGAATAAGCACAATCCTTTCCTGACAAGTCCCTGGCTTCAATTTTTTTAAGGTGTATGTTTGAGCAGGTTTTTCTGGGGATGTTAACAGGGCATCACAGAGCAGACAGAGCTCTCAAGAGTGAGGCCTCTTATTTCTACCACTATGCCTTTTATCTGCTTGGTATCCTGCTCACCTTTTGATGGTACTGAAGTAAGAAAGGTAAGAATAGCAGTAATGGAGGCCATCATTTATCACTGAAGAAGACTCCAAGCAGTATATTCATCAGTGAGTTGTGGCTTGCTTCCTGGACAAGCAGAAATATTTAAGACAGCCAAGTGCCCAGATTTTCCTGTCCTCCTGAATTGCCTCACTGTTTGCTGATGGCACCCAAGTGGGGTGATGGCATGAACAGGAAAGCACCCATGCTTGATGAGAATGGATATGAAGAGGAGAGAGCAGTGCTGGATCACACTCTCATGAAAGAGCAATTGTGGCAGATATTCAAATACTACCAAAAGAAGGGAACTGAGGAAATAAGATCCATCAGGTGAACAATGCCTTAGCTGAATTACTAATGCCATGGAAAAAAAATATAATCTCTGGGAAGAGATTTTTAATAATTAAAGCTAATCTCTGACTCCCTGTTTGTGTACTTCCTTCCTGCATTTAGAAAGGCAATGGCATTTAGGTCACTTAGTGAAACAGATATGAGTAAGGAATAAATACACACACTACAATCTAGAGACACCCTACATGGTGCCTATTTGTCAATGCAGAATCACAGATTTCATGATGACTACTATTTCAATTTAGTTTTTCACCTGCTTACTCTCTTCATCTGCAGTAACTTCATTTGGTTTAGTGAAGTATAAACTTAAACTGGTTGTGAGACCACCTATAGGCTGGTAATTTTATACAACCCAAGTACTTGCATAAAGACTCACAGAATTATTGAGGCTGGAATAGACCTCTGAGATCATCAAGTCCAGCCTATGACCTAACATCACCACACCAACCAGACCATGGCACTGAGTGCCACAACCAATCTTTCCTTAAACACCTCCAGGGACAGCAACTCCACCACCTCCCTGGGCAGTCCATTCCAGTCTAATTTCCCTTTTCATGAGGAAGTGCTTCTTAACATCCAACTTAACTCTCCTTTGGCACAGCTTCAGGCCATGCCCTCACATCTTGGTACAAGTTGCCTGGGAGAAGAGCCTGACTCCCACCTGACTATACCTTCCCTTCAGGTAGTTGTAGAGTGTGATAAGGTCCCCTGTGAGTCTCCTCTACTCCAGGCTGAACACTCCCAGCTCCCTCATCCTCTCCCCACCAGACTTTCCCTTCAATCTCTTCCTCAGTCTCATCACTCTCCTCTGGACCTGCTCCAGCACCTCAATATCCTTGAAGTGAGAGACACAGCACTGCATTTTGATTGAGCTTATAGACTAATTGCAGTCATGACTCCAAGTGATGTTGTGACTCTAATTTGTGAACAGCCATGCTAGAAAGGGCTTCCATTGTTTGTTCATGAGGATGCTATGTGAGACACTACCACAAGCTTGTTAAAGCTGGAGATATCATATTATATATCATATTGTTACATCATATCATATATCATCATATCATCCCATATCTACTGCTTCCTATTTACCCTATAAGCCAGTTATCCTATCCTATAAGCCAGTTATGCTGTCAAAGAAAGAAATCCAATTGAACTGACAAACTGCTGGCTGGCACCCTACCAGGTATCAATAGGACCTGCCAAGATTTGTCTTGGCAGCCTCTCCCATCAGAGCTATGAAAGCTGGTGAGGCAGAGAGAAGCAGATGGTGTGCTTCCTCTAAGGAATTATTTGTAATGACATTCTTTATGATAAATCTATGCTGTCTGTTTCTTATCACCCTAGGAGTTTCCAGGCTGGCATTCTTGCACCAGGTGAGACCCACAGCTGTGGAGGCATGAATTATTTCCTCTGAAAAATTGTGAAAAGAGTTTGAAGTTATACAAGACTGCAAAAAAATAGCTTGAGATGCCTTTTTTTTCGAAAGAGAAATGCATAACCCCATCCCCCTCCCCACCTTGAAGAACTATAGAGCAGTTATAACTGCTTCTATTTCTGGACACAAATACTTTGAAGATAAGAAAATGATGAATTTGCAGAGTCAGGTCATGTTGAGCAATCCAGAGGCCCTGACCATAGTTTCTGCAGATGTGCAGTGCCAAACATGCCAGGGAAGGTCGATGAGTCAGAGGGACTGAGAAGAGGCGAAAGTGACTGGCACGCTGTGCTCCAGCCCCCTCACCAGCTTTGGTGCCCTCCTCTGGACACATTCGAGCATCTCAACATCTTTCTTAAATTGAGGGGTCCAGAACTGGACACAGTACTCAAGATGTAGCCTAACTAGTGCTGAGTGCAGGGGCAAAAGGACTTCCCTAGTCCTGTTGGCCACACTATTCCTGATGTAGGCCAGGATGCCATTGGCTTTCTTGGCCACCTGGGCACACTGCTGGCTCACCAAGTCCAACCATTAATCCTACTCTGCAAGGTTCACCCCTAAGCCATATCCCCAAGCACCACATCCAAATTCACAGCTGCATTTCATACTTCTAAGTTTGCTATATCTAACATTGGACCCTTTTCACCAATTGTGACTGTTCTGAACTAGAAGCAGAAGATTTGGTGTCTCAGCTTTAAGCCTTGAATCAACACTGGAGTCAAAATAATTTTATTGTGACAAAGATATTTTAAATTCCCAAAGATATGCACATTTCATTACTTACTGAAAAGTTTTATGCTTGGACAAATGATGTGTTTATTAAAACCATGTCAAAGTAAGAGGCTAAAGAACTCTGTAGGATAGAGTGAGAACTCAGAATGAACCAATAGTATCAGAGATGTTTACTGGAAAAGGGAGCTGCTTACTAGGAATAACTGTGAGGAGTTTAATTAGGTTTATCTTGTCTAAATTTTATCTAACAATTCAAGATCCAGACTAAGAGATTCAACATTCCAAAAGTCTACAAGAAGCTGGAAAATTAACAATCAAAATTGCTCTTTTGATTAGAACAAGTGAACAACACTGAATTTAGGGAGTAACCAGGACACTATTTGAAGTGGCATTGGCAATGATATGGTAAAGATCTGGAAAAAGCAAATCCCAAGCTGGTATATAAGGAGAAATATGACATATATGGAATGTGAAATCATCATTCCACTATACAAACACCACAAGAGCCTTTACTGCAACAGTGTGTGTTTTTTTTTCTGGCCCCTAAAATTCAAGGAAGAGGTGAATCAGCTCAACAAATCCCAGAAGAGAATGGTAAAAAATGATAAATTACCTGAAAAGCCATGGTCTGTGAGGAAGAGTTGCTGGAGTGTGGGATGTTTAGAGAGGCTAAGGTTCAACACTTGCTAATATGAGGCAGGGAATAGACTGTTCCTCATGACAGATGGATTAGGACAAGAAGTGCTGAGGTAAAGTCTAATGAGAAAGATTTAAGTTAATATGGCTGAGAGAAAGGGAACTGACAGTGATACTCTGCTGAATGGAGCATAGAGAGCTTGTGGGGCCTTTAAGGTTCAAAAAGAGACTAGGTGAAGGCCATTTAAGAATGACACTGTGTTGCTAAAGCTCTTTTAGAGAAGAGGAATGAAGTAAATTATTTTTTAAAATCCCTAGAGCTCCTATTTTCTGTGATCTCTCCTTGAGATCCCTTGTTCTTCCCAAAGCATTGATCACAGTGTTGAATGTGTAGTTGCTGTTCCCAGGAAAGTGTCAGTTACTTGACAGGTATTGCTTGTTTTCTCATGTCTACACCCTTACACAGGTGACTTTAGCAAAGAGAATCTCTTTTGTCATTGCATGATGGCAAATGTATCATATTTGATTTTAGGACTAACCCTGCTAGGCCAGTGTGATCTGCTATATGTGGTTCTGTTCTGGCAGGGGGGTTGGACAGGATGATCTTTTGAGGTTCTTTTCCACCCCTAACATTCTGTGATTCTGCGACATTGTTTTTGAGCTATTCACAGAATCACAGAATGGTTGAGGTTGGAAAGAACTTCTGGAAGTCATCTTGTCCAACTCAACTGCTGAAGCAGGGCTACAAGGAGCCAGTTGCTCTTATCCTAAGCCCTCCTTGGATGTGTCAGCTGGCATCAAGCCAAGCAACACATAGGCTCACCAAGATGTGCCTTGCAGACCCAGGAACTGTGCTGTTTACACTGAAAATGGACAGGGGTATTTAGGGATAAATGGTATTCCATGCCAATATAGGCTTATCTGTGTAAGCAGTCCCAGACTGGGAAACATTATTGATAATGCTTCCACTTCTTGTACTCAAATGTCGATTTCAGCTACACAGTTATTGACCCATCTTTGCTTTTAGATCAGCACTCTGCTTCCCTGCAGGAGCCAGTCTTTGTGCAGGGCAGTAGTAACCCCCATGTCTGAAGTTTTCCACATATGTTTAAAATAAAAAAGAGATGGAACTATTCCTCTGTTAGGAGTTTCCTGGATCCGCCTCTCGAGCTACCAACTTGGCCCCTTCCTGGGTTGACAATTCCTTGTCTTGACATTGCATTTCAGCTCTCAGTTCCTACACTTCACTGGGAATCAGGGAGGAATTAGCGTATCAAGCTCACTTTTGTGATGCCTTCACATTTGTCTGTCTTCAAATGGTAGATGTCAGAGTTGCCCAGCTCAGACTCATGCCACACTGCATTTTAAAAAAAAGCCCAGGAGAAATGTGGACTGCATCTAGATACAGAAAGGCTCTTTCAGCCTTTGGCAACGTCTTTGCCAGAGTAAGACATCTTGGCATGTCTCCTATTAATAAATCTCTGTCTTCTGACTCATGACTGCCTTGCAGGCATCTAGTGCACAGCTCATTCAGCCAGCCTGGCTTCACAGACCTGGACATGTAGGGTCCCACATGTCCTAACGGGCTCTCTGCAGCTCAGCTGGAAAGAAGGAGATGGATTAATTTGATCCTAACAGCAGTCCTTGAGCACACATAGCAGATAGAATCTGCTACAGTCATTAATACAGTCACTGAGGTTTCTGTGGTTCTAGCACATCGTAGAATGCCCTGGGTTGGAAGGGACCTTAAAGATCAAATAGTTCCAACCCCTCCACCATGAACAGTGACACCTTCCACTAGCCCAAGTTGCTCAAGGCTTCATCCAACCTGACACTGAACATCTTCAGGGAGGAGACATCCATGACTTCCCTGGGCAACCTGTTCCAGTGTGTCATCACCCTTACTGTAAAGAATTTCTTCCAAATCTCCAGTCTAAATCTACCTTCCACAGGCTTCAATCCATTCCCTCTTAACCTATAACTACAAGCCCTTATAAAAAAGCCTCTTCTTGGCTTACTTTACTTTCAAGTGCATTGCCAGACAAGACATCCACTTTAGTTTCTTCTGCGACTTGGGTCTGGTTCTTCTTTTTTTGTCTATATTGGTTTATTTATCTGTAAAATTAAGGTTTTAAGTTTTTGTTATTTTCTTTCTTTCTTTAAGTTTTTGTTATTTTTCTTTCTTTCTTTAAGTTTTTGTTATTTCTCTTTTGTTATTTTCTTTCTGGCTGTGTATACTGTGCTGAGAGCTGCTTCTCTAACCACACTGAGGTGAAAAGGTGCCAAGCTGCCATACAAATTACAGCCATCACAAAACCAAAGCCCTACAGTCTGTCCATAGAAATGAAAACAACTAAGGAGCAGGATAACGATAACCACAATAACAAAGTACCTTTTCAGAGAAGAACAGATGACAGCATTAGATTTTTCTGAGGGGCTATTGTCACAGAGTGCTTTGTAGAACACAGATTCTGAACACCTAAGAGCTGGAGTTTCTTTCCAAAATGCAAGGGAAATCCATCTGTTGTGATTACCGAAAAGTAATAAATTAACTCATCTTTAATTAAAAATATCACAAATTCTCACACAATGTAATTGCTGAGTCCACGAAACTGGTTATGTGGCAGCAGTTAATTGATGTAAAGTTAGTGCTACAGCCTCAGATGTGTTTTCTGCATGAGCTCCACAGCTTTCAACATCTGCCTAGGTATGTCTTGGTGGAAATGCTCATACATTTAACAGCCTGATTCTTTCCATCATCCTTTCAAGAACATAAGTAACCAAAGATGGGATTGCAAAAGCTTCTGGAATGAGATCTTAACCACAGGGAATCCTGGCTCCTTTTTGAGGATGAGCCAGCTCTCCAATAAGCTCAGCGTTTCTGGAATTGTTTTTTCCCTCTGCTCTTCCTTTTTTTTTTTTTTTTTTTTTTTGTGATTTCTTTATTTCTTATCAAAGATCATCTAGTTCTAACCCCCTCACCATAGGCAGAGACACCTCCCACTAGAACGGGTCAGAGGTGTCCTTTGTATACCTCCTTTCTATTTTTTCAGCTATAAAAAGAGATTTTGTACTTAATTTTTAAAAAGTGAAGCAAAATTTTAACAACAACAACAACAAAAAACACCTGGATATAGGATAGCTCAAGGATAGAAGGAATGAGGATTATTGTTTCCCACTTTAAAATGCAGAAGACTATGCTTTAAGAATTGTTGACACTAAAGAAGCATCCAAGTTTTGGCTAGCAAAGAGAAACAAGTACTTGGCTGTATTTGGATGTCTGGGTTCGGTGCCATGTATTTAGGTTCTAGTACATTCAAATCTCACACACTGTGGAATTCTTTTAAGGCTGTTTAAGAATTCTGTGACTGTTTCTTCAATTAAGGTCCAACTTTTGAGTGCCTGCTGGTGGAAGTAAGGCACATTAATCAGAGGAGGGTACTTTCTTTTTTTTTTTTTTTCCCTTGAGTTACTGCTCTCTCTCTTGAAGGAAATAGAGCTGATTGAGATGAAAAAGCATACTTAGCCTCAAACCAGCACAGATATTAAAACGAAATTTAGATGAAAGTCGTTTGGAACTACTAATGACCTTTATCTAATGAAATAATGGAATACAGTGACTTCAACAGCAAATTCACTTCATTGACAAAACCTCTGAATAATGCTCAAAACTTAGGGGAAGTTTATGGTACAGGAATAATTTGTACTTTAGTTTGAATAAAGAAAGATTACTTTTGTATGGAGAGAGAAAGAGAATCACAGATTCATAGAACTGTCAAGGTTGGAAGGAACCTCGAGGATCATCTCCTTCCAAACACCCACACCACGGGCAGGGACACCTTCTACTAGATCAGGTTCATAATCTACTACATTGGCTGAAAGATTAATCAGCACATAAATTTTCAAATCTAACCCCTAATGGGTTTCATCCTGACCACAAGTAAGAACAAGTTGAAAGAAATTAATGTTTGCTGAGCAGAAAATGTAATTAACTCACCTTCAAAAGGATAATTTTCATGGCATACCAGGATGAATGATCTGCAGGAACTTGCAATTATTAAAACCAACTTCTGTTTTAATTTGCTGTCGTGTGAAAAGCACAGAAAAGCTTAGTAAAATGAACTATCACCTCAGCTGAGATTTTTTTTTTGTATGGGCTTGCCTTTAATGAGGAACTTCTAATTGCCAGTGAAGTAGTAAATGTGATCATCCCATCCAGTGCATAATGCTACCAATCTGAATATCACACAAAACCTTAATTTTCTTCCCCAGATTTTCTATCCTGCATTATTGTGCTGCACCACAATAGTCCTAATCCTATGGACCCCCTAACATAACATCCTCAATTTAATAATCATAACAATAAAATTTAAGAAATATAAATTCCCTGAGAGACCTCCCTAGAACAGGTTGTCCAGGGAGGAGATAGAAGGCTCATCCCTGAAAGTTTTTGGGGCCAGGCTGTTTGTGCATTTTATTTCAGATCATCACTGGGTGAAAAACAGGAACAGTGTAGAGAACAATGACTGGACCTGCACTGCTCTGCCTTTGCCTTTCCTGAGTCACAACAATATTAAGTCAAGCACCCATTGACACTTTGATTTTGACTGTTTGGGATCCCAGAATCAACAGGAGTGTTTACCCAGCACAATCTGTTGTTTAGTAGTTCAGCTAAAAGAGATCACATATGCAAAAGGGACTCTTAAAAATGTCAATCCTCCATGTCACCTTGAACTTGGAAAATTAGAGAGCCATAGAATCATTTCAGTAGGAAAAGGCCTTTAAGATTGAGCCCAACCATTATCTAACTCTACCAAGCCTGGTTGTATTGGTGGGTTGTGGAGTCTTCTTCTCTGGAGACTTTCAAAACCTGCCTGGATTTATTCATGTGCAGACTTTTCTAGGGCATCCTGCTTGTGGCAGGATGATGTGGAACAGGTTGCTGGGGGAGGTAGTGGAAGCCCCCATGTGTGGAGGTCTTTAAGGCCAGTCTAGATCTGGCTCTGAGCAACTCGATCTAGTGTGAGGTATCCCTGCCCATGGCAGGGGGGTTGGCACTAGATGATCCTTGGGGGTCCCTTCCAGCCCTGACAATTCTGTGATTGTATGAGTCTAACTTTTAAAGCAAAGCCAGTACTGGAGTGGAATTTTGTGAGAAACTTATACTTCTCCCAAAATTATCTTAAATTATTTCACAAGTTTTGGGATTTTACAAGAATAGCAAATGCAAGGGCAGTGCATTAGGCTTCTGTAACAAGCTGGTGTTTTTAAATTATAGAAAGATGTGGAATAAGGACAGGAGGACACATTCATGAGTCACACACTTATCAAGAAGTTATTTTGAGACTGGACAGTTAGGAAGGGTTGAGGAATCTGGAGAAGAAATACAGAATATGCAATTAGGAGAACCAGAACTGGCCAATATTGGAGCAAATTTATCTTAGAATTATTTACTTCATTCAGAATTTACCAAATCCTGTACACAAAATTCTATTTTCCTGTCCACAGTGAGAATAGGAAACCTAGGGGAAAGCCTTTGCTTTGCTCTCAGCCCAACTCTCTGTCCTATGTAACTCCTTGACAAATTTAATCTTTCAAGTTTCATTGTCACTGACTGTTTTGAAGCCTCCTCAGTTTTTTTTTGTTTTTTCCTGCTATTTGCTTCCCAGATCCTTCTAGCAAACAAATACAAATGGTTTCATTAATTAATTCCTAGCCCCTGTGTTTTCCTTCAGTTTGATTTGGGCCATGGCTTTCATGACATCCTTTCTGTGCTCAACAAATGGCATTTCATTGTTCCTTGTTTTAGCATTACTGGAAGGATGTGATTGTGGTCTCCAGCAGGCTTTTTTTTTTTTTTTTAATTTGAAACAGTGAAATTCAGACTTGTTGCAATGAAAGATTCTTTTCTGGCCTACTTTTAATTGCCATTTCCAGACATTCTCAGAAGAGAATTGTTGGTGTAGCTCCAGGGTTTTTCTTCGTGTATTTCTTTCACTTAGGTGTGGCAACCACAATAACCACAGGCATAAATGGATTCTTCTAGGGTCAGAGACTTGCTGTGTGCAAGTGGAAAATGGAGTGTGGGGAAAAAGGAGTGAGAAGTCTTGTTAAAAGAAGAATCTGGCTGACAGCATCAATTTCCACACACCCCCCCCCCCCCCCCCCCAATATCAACTGATTAACTGTGGGTTTGTTATAAATGTTTAACTAATTTCTGACATAACATATGTATAGTAAAGAATGATGACGTAGTTCATGGGAGCTATCAACCTCTGATGATCTTTTAGTCACTGAGATGCATGAACTGCATTTAAAGTATGGGGAAATCTGGCTCTGCAACAACTTTTTTATTCAAAGGTGTTACCATTGTACCTGCCTGCCACATAAATGAAAAGATTCTAAGTGATAAAAGCTTAATCATAGTTTCTCCAATGGTTCTGCTGCTTTCTCAAATGTGGATTTATTGCTCTAGCTCCAGGAATAATTTGTCGTGATGACATGGATGGTTTTGCAAGGTGGCACTAGGAAAGGAACTCTGGTGATTATAGTGATTTACAGAAATTCCTCAAACAAGTGTCCCAAAGTGGGTTGAGAAGACTCAAGGGAGATCTCATTGCTCTCTGCAACTACATGCGGGGCTCCTCCACAGGGACTGTGGAGTCTCCTTTTCTGGAGGCTTTCAAAACCTACCTGGATGGATTTGTGTGCAGACTACCCTAGGAGATTCTGCTTGTGGCGGGAGGGTTGGGATGGATGATGTGGAACAGGTTGCCCAGGGAGGTGGTGGAAGCCTCATCCATGAAGGTGTTTAAGGCCAATCTGGATGTGCCTCTGAGCAACTTGATCTAGTGTGAGGTATCCCTGCCTATGGCAGGGGGGTTGGAACTAGATGATTCTTGGGGTCCCTTCCAGCCCTGACAATTTTATGATTCTGTGACCTCTGGAGGTCCCTTCCAACCTCTAACATACCTGTGATTCCGTGATTCAGGTGATTTCAGAGACACATGCTATAAATGCCCCTCAAATATGAGGATGCACCAGGGACAGCTGCACTAATGACTTCCTGGGTTGCAAACTGTTTGAAAGAAGGTTTAAATCATTATAAAAATGATAATACATGCCCTAACTCAACAAGTTAGGGCTAAACCTGGAAGTGTGCAGGGTATCTCAAGAACATAAATGCACTAGAGAGACTGAAAGGTTTTTTTAAAAGATTACCCAAAAGAAGCACATTTGATTGATCAGTACTTTGAATCTAGGCAACACAATTATTCTTGGAGCAGTAAAATGCTCTCTAGATCTTCTTCCAGACACCCTAAACAGACTTACTTTCCTAAATTGCTCTAGTTTCCAGTAATCCTGACTGAGGCTGAACACTTTTGCCAATTATTGGAGTGATTTCATATAGTTGCCATGATATTTTTAGGCTTTAAAGGTGTCCCAAGGTATGGGTAGCTTTTTTTTTTTAATTTATTTTAGTAATTTGTCTGACAAATTTCAGCCTAAATGAGGCCAGAACTCACACTGATTCTGAAAACAGAGCTCACATCACTGCTAGGAGAGCTAACTAAAAGAATATGCCTAACTTTTGACATTACACAACGCTGCAATAGATTGTCTTTAGATTATTTTCTGTTCTTGAAGTGTACAGCCTCCAGATCCAAGTGAAGATCACAGAATGTTAGGGGTTTGAAAGTGACCTCAAAAACACATCGAGTCCAACCCCGCTCCCAGAGCAGGACCACCTAGACCATATTGCACTGGAATGCATCCAGGCAGGTTTTTAACATCTCCAGAGGAGACTACACAGCTCCCCTGGGCAACCTGTTCTAGTTCTGTCACCCTCACAGTGAAAGAAGTTTTCCTCATGTTTCCATGGAACTTCCTATGCCTCAACATCCACCCATCGCCCTTTGTCCTGCCATTGGGCATCTCTGAGCAGAGCCTGGCTCCATCCTCTTGGCATTCACCTTTTACATCTTTATAACCATGAATAAGGTCACCTCTCAGGTTCCTCCTATCCAAGCTAAAGAGCCTCAGCTCCCTCAGGCACGTCTCGTAAGGAAGATGTTCCACTTTCTTAATGATATTTGTGACTCTGCACTGGACTCTTTCAAGCAGTTTCCTGAGGTCCTTCAGGAACTGAGGAACCCAGAAGTGGACACAAAATTCCAGATGTGGCCTCATCAGAGCAGAGTAGAGAGGGAGGAGAACAGTCTTAGCACAGAAGGCTTCAGAAAATAGATCCAGTAGCTTCAATGGTGTGCTACTAATTTCCTCTGGTTTGCTTCTCTTTTAATTCTATTATACCTCTAACTTTCATGTCTTAAAAATTTCTGAACTTTTAATCACTGATTGCCCTGAGTTACATTTAAAATATCTGTAATTGAAAGTGATTAAAGCAGAACTTTTCCCCCCCTTATTTTTTAGGGAAATTTCCACTAGTGCTTTGATATGACTCTCTTCATATTTAGCTTCTCTGTTTACAGTTTAGAAGAGGTATTCCCCTTTGTGATTGATAGAAATCAATATTTCCTATAGTCACAAGGGAGTGAAAAAGTGCTTCAGATCAGAAAAGTCTAATCAGAAAAAAAAAAAACAACAAACCAAACCAAACCAAACAAACAAAAAAAACCCCCCACCAACTTAGAAGGGAATAAGTTTGAAAATGTTTGAGTTGTTTCAAAAATCAATTTGATTTTAAGGGGTTGGTGTCTAATTCTGATTAAATCACTCTCTGAATGGTTCCTGGGGAAATAAGCTTCCTAATCTATTTAATTACACTGTCTACATCTGTTCCTATTTATCTAGAGTTTATGAGATAGATCAGGATTGCTGCCAGCTTTTCTGATTTTATTGCATATCTTATGAGATTTGGTCAAGAGGTTTTTCCTAAATCTCATATAATTTCAGATTTACTGTTTCAAACCAAATGAAATCTTCCTCAAGTATAATGGTTCCGATCACTTTCTGTAGGACCTAAATGAAACTAGTTTCAGGCTGGAAAATCAGAATTGTTTAGGCTGGGAAAAGACCTTTAAGACCACAGAATCCCTTTGGCTGGAAAAGACCTTTGAGATCATCAAGCCCAATCATTATCTGACTCTGCCAGGGCCACTACTACACTACTCTGCCCTTTCCTGCAGAGGTTTGAAACGGAGAGCTCTTAGTTCCTGTATTTCAGCCACTGGAGAATTTTTCAGTCTGAAAAGTAGGGTCTGACAGCCTTGGTTGGCACATACATTTTCTTGAGTTTCAATTCCAACTGTGTGCTTTGCTTCATTCTAGGTGTAGTCTGAAAAGAATTCACAGATCTCCAAATGGTTTACATTAAAAAGTCCCTTTTTTCTGGTATTCAGTGTGTATGTCTGTAAGAGTTGTGGTAGGAACCAGTGAACTTGCATGAAATGTCACAGAGAACTTAATTCAGAAGATGCTGTGCTTCTTTCCATAATTTTGAAACATGCTGTTTGAATCCAAAATTCTCCATCTAAGTTTACAAAGTTCAATCAAGAAAATAATATATCCTGTGGGAAGAATCCTGTAGGATTATCCCACCTGTATGAGCCCCCTCCAGCAATCTAGCTTTACTCTCTCTTGTGGGAATGACTTGGCAGTCATCTCACTTCTAGCTTTTCTTCTGAAACAGTTTTCACTTGTCTGACATTTCCTCCCTCCTGCTCATGCTGCTCGAGGCCAATAAAGTAAATCCATAGCCAGCTCCAGGTTGCTTTGCACTCTTATGGGGTTCATCTCAATACAGATTCTTTGTCAAGCTAATCATAGAAGTTGTAAAGAGATCAAAGAATCATTAATTGGTTTAAAACTTCCTTTCTTTTCTGAATCTTTCAGCACCAAACTCATCTGCATCAAGCTCTGGATACACTTTTATGTGCTGCTGAGTATTGTATATGTCTTCCATCTTCTTATCATGATCTGGTCTGCAGGCAGGTTCTGAACAGCAAATCTATCCTTTTTGCTTATCAGAGTAAGTCCTTCTTTCAGAAAGATGTAAAACCTTGTACACTTGGTCTTCTGGGCCATAAACTTTCAATTGAAAACTTTAACATCCTGTTTCATCATGAAGGAGGCTCTTGCTGTAGCCTGAGCAGGCGATTGTGCTTTGGGATTATCCTCTGGTAGCCCATTCCAATGCAAATCACTCTTGCTGGGAAAAACTTCTTCCTAACATCCAGCCTAAACCTGCCCTGGCGCAGCTTGAGGCTGTGTCCTCTCATTCTGTCACTGGGGGACCAAACCCCTCTGGCCACAACCTCAGTTCAGGTAGAGAGCAATGAGGTCTCCCCTGAGCCTCCTCTTCTCCAGACTGAGCAACCCCATCTCCCTCAGCCTCTCCTCGTAGGGCTGTGCTCCAGCCCCCTCACCAGCCTTGATACATAACTCTTCACAAGAGTGCCAGCATCCCAGAATAGTGTAATTGTCTCTGCTCCTAACAACTAAACAGGATGGGAACAGCAAATGAGAAATAACAAATTTGCAGCGATATCAAGAGAAAGTGTTCCTAATATTTAGATCATATTCTGACTCTCTGGCAGGCTGGGAAAAGACAACATGAGGAATCAGAATGACTGGGGAGGTTTGATGATGTTGTGAAGTACATAAAAGAAAAATAATGTTGTGGGATTTCAACTAATTCATGAGGCAAAAATATATATTGATCTAGAAGCCAGAGAGAAACACACAAGAGTCACAGTGTCAATAAATTTGGGAGATGTTATTTACACAAAAGTCAGTAGCCTTTGTCTTTGTGTGTATCCAAATCTGTTCCTTCACTTCAAAACACTAAAAAATATTAAAAATTGAAATAGTAGCAATAAGCAAAGGTGAATATATGTCTACAAAGATGGTCAGTGCCAAATATTTTTTACCTCAGCTTTCTAAGAGCTAGACTTAGAAAATGGGAATTCACTCTCCTAAAGATCCTAATGGAATTCCTTTAGGACTTGGATTCTCCAACTACAAAATGAAAAATTGTTATTATTATAATTAATAATAATAATGCTAGTATTATTATTATTAATGTTATTGTTACATTGTATAAGTAATATTTTCATAATAATATATTATATAATAGTAACAAGTATTCTATCCTAATATATTATTATATATATTCAATGTAATTAGCATTACATAGAATCATAGAATGGTTTAAATATTATTATATATTCTAATATACAATGTGTGTGATATATAATAATGAAATGAAGCTATTAACATTATGATTATATGATAATTATAATAATTATAGTAATAACAATGATAATCATAATAGTAATAATCATAATTATAATAATGATGTTATAGAGGGTTGTAATGTCTTCATATATGGCATTCTGATCTAGCAAAGAAGAGCAGGCCAAATGCAAAGCAGCTTAATCTGGTTTGAATAGTTGTCTTGAAAGGTAGTTTAATCTTTCAAGGAACAATTCTAAAGAAGCTGTGAACTTGTAGAGCAAAAGAGTGGAGATAAACTAATACAAAGAAGTGCACAACTGTTTACAGGGAGGTGTAGACATGTCAAGGAATGCCCAGGAGGAAAGAAAACAGTGAAAATATTTCCCTGAAATATAGGCAAACAAATTTGAGTGTCTAGTCCAGACATCCAGCTAGTGTGGTATGAAAATCTTGATCATGGGTCTAAGAAAGGCAAAAAGTTTTATTTCAGAAACCTCAGTGCTGAGACACAGTGCAAGTGCTAAGCAAATGTGAAATAAAATTCTGCCTAGGAGAGTTTGTGTAATGCACTGCTAATAGCATTGCCAATACAGACAATATTGATCCACTCTGGTAGGAGATTGGGTTCGATAATCTTCAGAAGTACATTTCAACCTCAACCTTTCAGTGATTCTGTGAATATTTTACCTATTTATCCCAGTGATTTTTCCTAGGCAGGAGGCAAAAGAAGCTGTCAAGGCACTTGAATGAAGAAGGAAGCTTTGTTTTGTATCCAGAACTATACAACATTTCTGGCACCAGTCAACATTTTCATTAATAACGTGACTGGTGGAAGAAAATAACAACTTTGTTTATATTTACAGACAACACCAAGCTGGAACAGTGCAGTAAAGAACAAGGTTAGAATGCAGCCAGGACCTTGAGA
The DNA here is from genome assembly GCA_013396835.1 of Psilopogon haemacephalus. NCBI lineage: Eukaryota > Metazoa > Chordata > Aves > Piciformes > Megalaimidae > Psilopogon > Psilopogon haemacephalus. Next base: position 448,074 of record VWZI01023947.1, on the reverse strand, counting down.
AATTGGAGATCAGATACAAGAGAAGATAGGATGTAATTCAGTAAGGATAAGGAATTGTCAGATGCATGAATGTGAGATGCAAACCAACTGACTGTCTCATGGTTCTACAGAGAGTGATCCCAAGGTTGCAGTGAGTTGTAACTGGAGGTGAATCAACAACATCACAGCATATAGTAAAGAAGTCAGCCTTGTCTTTTGTGATATGAAGATATATGAAGAAATTCTTCTCTTTGGCTCAGTATTAGGACCACCTTAGCTGGAGCACTGTCTCCAGTTAGAGGACTCTACTTTAGGAGAGATGTAGATCTGCTTGAAAGAGAAGAGCAGGGACCATAGGCAGAGGCTAGAAAACACAATGGATGAAGAAAGATATAAATATTATAGCTGCTTGGCTTAGAGAATGAGAGATTGATGTGACACATCATAACAGACTTCAAATATTTCTAAAGCTACCCCACAATGGAAAGGAAAATATCAGTAGGGGGTAGTAAAATAATTGGCTTAAACAACAGCAAAGGAGACATAGGCTAGACATTAGGGAAAAAAAACTTCCTAAGAATTGTGAAATACCAAGACACATTGCCTAAAAATGTTGTAGAATTCTTGTCTATGCTGTTAGAGGCCTTTAAGGATTGGTTAGACAGAGACCTGGCAGGAATATTTTGACTAACCTCTCCAAAAGAAGTCTACATGTAGACGAAATTGTTCATGATAAAATAAAGTTGCTTTGGTGGTAATGAAGTAATTTTGATTTCAGAAACTGGTTTCAGGTGCTCAACCAGAGTCACTTACCGTGGTGTAAGAAGCTTCCCTGATGGCTAACAGAGACTTGGAATATGACTGAGTATCCTTGCTATTCAGCAGCCATATGTGCAGTCTGTCAGACAATACATGTCCTGCCTATTGCTCTCCTACAGTCAGTGAACTCTTTTATGACCTTGGGGATACTGTTGAGGTTAGCCAGATGTTTTGGACCTATTCCTGGTTGTCTCATTTCTGTAGGATGATGTAATCCTGCCTGGAATACTTCTCTTTCTGACAGAAAATTGCAGCTGATACCTGGGTGGAAAGGTGAAATGGTGTTGCTTGGACAACTCTGCTTTTTCTCAGTGTATTGGTCAAGAATTACCTGGTTTCATAGTTCCATTAATGGGGTACAAGTAGTCTGAGTGGTGACAAAGGTCCAAGCCTTGTCATGCCCTTCACATAAGCCACACACAGAAAATCTCTTCAGGTAGTCTAGAAGAGGAGCTCAGGTTTGCTGCTAAATTTGGTTGAATTTCAACAGTAGTTGTATAGTCACAAAGCCCTGACCTGTGTTACAGTAAAGGAAAACCATCTGGAAGAGCTATCAAGTGGCTGTGAGCTTATCTGGGCAGGGCGAATGGGTGAAGGCAGCCTACCACCAATGTGCCATAGCTTCACCAAAATAAATTGTTAGCTAGTAACACTCCAGTCAGCTCTGGGACTTCACATCAGGGTAGGGGTATCTTAGGTTCCTTCTTGTGTACATTGCAGAGAAAAGATCTTAAAAAGCTGCCAGTAGAATTTTCAGAAAGGAGAATTCTATACGGGCTACATATATATTACAGCATGGTGCATAAAGCAAACAACTGAGTTTTAAACTTAAAACAGGGAAAAGCACTGAAACCCAAAAACTCTCCCATTTTGTCCTACCAAATACCCCGTAAACAGAACTTCCATCCTTCTGAAAAGAGTCAAAGGGGAATATCACAGAATCAAAGAATATATCCAGTTGGAAGTGACCTAAAAAGCCATCCAGTCCAACTCTCGACCCAGCACTGAAAGACCAACACTATATCATGCCACTCAGCAACAAGTCCACGGGCTGCTTGAGTGTCCCCAGGAATGATGACTCCGCCACTGCCCTGGGCAGACCATTCCAATGTTTGAGAACCCTTTCAGTGAAGAAATATTCCCTAACATCCAGTCTGAATCTCTCCTGGTACAGCTTGAAACTATTTCCTCTGATCCTGTTTCTTGCCATCAAAGGGAAGAAGCTTCCCTCTCCTTGCTCCAACCTCCCTTCAGGTAGTTGTAGAGAGTGATGAGGCCTCCCCTTAGCCTCCTCTTCTCCAGACTAAACAACCTGAGAGACTCTCCTTTGAAACGTTGAGATCAAGACATCCCAGCTCCCTCAGGCATTAACTCAAGTAGCATCACAGGGATATTAAAGCTGATAATGGGATGTTGGGAGAGGCTTTGGAGTAGGAAGAAGAGCCTTGGTGCCTTGGTGAGCACAGCCAAACATTGCGCCACGACATCCCCATCTCTGCCTGTAAAAGGAACCCGCACCCAGCCAGGGACCCACAGCACAGAATCACAGAAACATCCACGTTGGAAAAGACCTTCAGGATCACCAAAGTCCAACCCATAACCCTACTCTACAAGATTCACCTTCAAACATACTCCTAGCACCATATCCAAACGACACTTAAATACATCCCTTAAATACATGGGTGACTCAACAACTTCCCTGGGCAGCTCATTCCACTCTCTCTATGGAAAACTTTTTCCTGATGTCCATGGAGGAACCTCTCCTTGGAGTGCATGTGAGGCACCTCCCTACAGTGGCACATCAGTAGGCAGCTGTCAGCAGCAGGGGTTTATGCTGTATAGCTGACACTGCTGCAGTTCACTTACAACTGGTTAACTGCATATTGCTGATAAATCAATAAACGGCTTTCACCCAGACTTGTTTAAAGTAGGTGAGCTGAGGGTTTTCTCATGCTGCAATCCCATACATCTGACTTTGCATCATTGTTTTCTAGTAGAGAAAACATATTCTGATCCAGAGCTCGGGTGGGATGTTCCCACAGGCAAGACTTTGTTCAGTTGTGTTGAGCACATCTGGTTGCACTCTAACAATTTCAGAAAATGATCTTGAATGTTTTGTGTCAGTTGTTCTCAGTGCTGACTGTCAGGCCAAATTATTTATGGATGGATGCATTTATTTGTTTATATTTTAAATTTTTACCAGAGAGATTTGATAAAATAAGAATGTTTGCTAACATTGGTCCAGGATCTTTTGGTTTTAGCAATCCTTTTCTCTTTTACACATTCGTTTTGAAACTTGTATGTTGTGCTCTGTCAATGAGAAGGTTTTCAAGCAATTTCATTTCTGCCCTGCTGTTAACGTACCATGTAATAGTGGAAATGCCATATAGTAAAAGGTCTGGCACTGACTGTAAAACATCGGAATGTGCTGTCTTCCAGACATGCTGTGTCAATGACACTCCTCTTGGAAAACAAATTTGTGTTGCTGTCAATACAGACCACAAATCCATTTCTGACAAGGCTTTTCACAGAGTCACAGAATGTTAGGGCTTGGAAGGGACCCTGAAAGTTCATCCACTTCAACCCTCCTGCAGGATCATCTAGACCAGATCACACAGGAATGCATCCAGGCAGGTTTTGAATACCTCCAGAGAGGGAGACTCCACAGCTCCCATGGGCAGCCTGTTCCAGTGTTCTGTCACCCTTACAGTAGGAAAATTCCTCCTTAGGTTTCCATGAAACTTCCTGTGCCTAAACTTCCACCTAGTGCCCCTTGTCGTGTCATTGGGCATCGCCCAGTAGAGCCTGGCTCCATCCTCTTGGCACTCACCCTGCACATCTTTATAGACATGAATGAGGTCACCTCTTGTTTTTGTCACTTTTGTCTATGAACAAGATTGACTTATTTAAACTCCAGGATTTATCTTTATTTACATGTACCTATGAACCTATTTTCTTTATTTTAGCCTTCCTGTAAATTAGAGTAGCTGATCTGTAATTCATAGGACTATTCATTTTATCCTGCTTCAATACTGCAACCACATTTGTACTTATCCAATCACTTGGAATTCCTTCAGTTTCCCAGGACTTGTGAAATATGGCACGAGCTGTTCTGAAAGCTCCCAGCTGGTTCTTTCAGGGCTCTTGGGTGTCAGTTATCTGGGCCTGTTGATTTGCAAATGTTTAATTTCAACAGATGTTCCTTTACATCTTTCTCTGCTACACATGGTAAAACTTGCTATTGTAGCATCTGGGATGCATACAACCTCATACTTCTTTCCACACACAGCACATAAATGTCTATTGGCCACTCCTGCACTGTAATTCATTTTTTCACCAGACCCATCTAGATAGACAGGTACCTACAACCCAGTGCTCTCAAGATTAACTTCCCTTCTCTTTCAGCATGATTTCAACATGCCCTTTTAACTACGTGGCCTCCTACTCAGAATAAGTTTTTTTCATGTCTTTGGAATTGTGGTTTACAGGATACTCCATAGGACTCCATTCACAGTTCCTAGGTTTTAATAGAATCATAGAATGATTTACATCAGAAGGGACCTCAAAGCTCATCCAGTTTCAACCCCCTGCCATAGGCAGGGACACCTCCCACTAGAACAGGTCACTCAAGGCCTCATCCAGCCTGGCCTTGAACACCTCCAGGGAGGGAGCAGCCACAACCTCCCTGGGCAACCTGTGCCAGTGTCTCACCACCCTCACTGCCAAGAACTTCTTCGTAACATCTACTTGAAATCTCCCCTCTGCCAGTTTAAACCCATTACTCCTCATCCTGTCATTACGTGACCTCATAAATAGTCCCTCCCCAGCCCTCCTATAGCCCCCCTCAGATAATTTGCTTTTCCACTGAGGACTGAGAAGGTAATGCAGCTACATGAATGCATGATAGGCACAACAGCTAACCTTGGGTCTCTCAGGATTTTATGCCTGGCAGAAAATATGGACAGAGAAAGACACTACTTTGTAATAATGAAGGACAGTATTGGTACAGCCTGAGTAAGCTGCACATATTTAAGTTCACAGGGACTGCAAGGTGATGAACTGGATGATGTCCTTGCAAGGCTGATCTCAGTTGCTGCTGAACAATGGCAAGACAACCACTACACCCACCTTGCAAACAAGAAAATAGGAATTACAGCCCAGTCAACTTCACTTTAGGCCCTATAATAAGCTGGGGAGAAAGTCCTCCAGGAGCCCTGCCCAGAAATTGAAATCCCAAAAGAATAGTTAGTTTGGTCTTGAAGAACTTTTCAGATGCATACATAAATTTTAAAAAATCTTCTCTAGATGTACACCATGAGTGTGGTGGAACATTGGAATAGGTTGCCCAGGAGGTTGTTTGGGCCCCATCACTAGAGATTTTTCAAGGGAAGGCTGAACAGGGCTTTGGGCAACCTGATCTAGTTGAGGATGTTCCTGCTGATTGTGGAGGGGGTTGGACAGGATAACCTTTGGTACTCCCTTCCAACTCAGACCATTCTATGCTTCTTATAATTTCCTGACCTGCTGTAAGCTCTTAGCTATGTTACGCTGGGTATGTGTATTTGTCTACAGAGTAAACTTACAGAAGTGTTGTGGATGACTCAGCTTTTGTCTCACCTTTTCTCCAAGTATTTCCAAGAGCCAAACCCTCATCTCATTGCTCTGGCTGAGTTGCACTATTCTATACAGTCATCCTGAATTCTCCTGCTACCTGATGATGTAACAGTGAAGTTGAAGGCACTTACAAGAACATATTTACTCATACGCTGCAGTTACTGGTGAAAAATAACTCTGCTGGCCTGAGAAAAGCATTGATATTTCATGGCTGGAGAAATGCCAGTTGTACATTCAATGATTTTTCTACTGGAAAGATTAAATGCACAATAGTTCACTCCAACTTGATTTGCTTCTTCCAAAACTTTGCCGGTTGGATCCCTTTACAAAATGGCTCTGCTCTTTAAGTACTTTCATTTGATTAACATATTAGTATGGTTTAGAGTTGGAGTGGTTTCAGATTGCTCATTTAGCTCTCATTGTTGCTTTTGTGTACTTATTTATTTATTTATTTATGGATCTATCCATTTATCATTGCAGAGGACTTCTCTTTCATTGATTATTTAGCTTGTTTTTGGCAAACAGAAAATGATAAACTAGCAAAAATAACATTTCACTCTAAAAGTTAAGGTAATTCCATAAAAGAATTGTGAATTTTGGATACAATGCCTTAGAAGAAATGAAAATTTCTTTGTGTTCATGTACAAGTTCAAAAGTTGTCATAATTTCATTTAGAACAGGTCACATTCTTCTGTGGGTTGCCATTTTGCCCTCTTCTCTGCACTTTAAATTTGGCTTTGTGTGTTCTCTCATTGTCTTTGCTGAAAGTAATTTTCTTATTTCCTGAAACACCATGATAGTGGAGATCAGCTAAGGTACTTGAACTGACAAATCCTTGCCTTAACACTCAGTTCAGCAAAGAAATTGAAACTGGGATTAACTTTAAGCACCATTGATTTTCATGGGATTGATCGTGTGCTTCAAAGTAAGCACAACCTCCTGCACTTCTCTCGAGAATGGCCTGAGGGCTCTGATTTGCTCAGGCATGGGAGCTCTATGTTTCTCCTCGGTTAGGTGCTCAGAGATGTACACATGCCAGGGGAGCTCAGACCTGGAGCAGGTCCACAGAAAAGCAAAAAAGCTCCATAAGGGTATGGAACAGCTGAGGAAACTGGAGGTGTTTAGTCTGGAGAAGAGGTATCTGAGAGACCTTCACACTCTACCACCACCTGAAAAGAGGTTGCAACAGAGTGGTGGTTGGTCTCTTCTTTCTAGTAACAAGGGGTTAGACCAGAGGAAATGGCCTCAAGTTGCACCAGTGGAGGTTTAGGTTAGGTATTAGAAGAAACTTCCTCACTGAAAAGTTTCTCAAATACTGGAGTAGGCTTTTCCTAGAGGTATTTAAAAGATGGAGAGATGTGGTGCTGAGCGACATGTTTTAGCACCAGCCTGGGGAGAGTTAGAGAACAGTTGGACTCCATGACCTTGAAGGTCTTTTCCAAGCAAAGCAAATCTATGATTCTATTAACACTTTGATTGTAATTTGCCACTCAACTTTGTAAAGTCAGTTGATGACTTCGACTCATTAATTTTAGTGAAGATTTAGACCATTGCAGAGAGCCTACATATAGAAACATCAGTAAGTACGTGAGATCATTATCCTTGATTTACAAGCAAACGGTGCTTTTATGGCTGCTTCACAGCCCCTTTGCGGCCGTTATCATCTCCCAAACTGCTTCCTTTACTACCAGCTACTGGACGAAACCAGCTCTGCTGCTAGGAGAGTGATGTGTACTCATAAACATGCAAAGTTTCTAATGCTAAATTCAGCTGAAGTTTGTGTCTCTCATGGGTCATCTCCCTTTCTGAGAAAAAAAAAAAAAATGTTGGTTTTGCTTCAGAAGGAAGGGAAGCAGTGTAAGCATGCATGCCTGAAACTGCAAACTACAAGTCAGATGCTATTTTTAGCCTTGAAAGCGATTGTTGCACCTATTCTGACACTCAGTGTCTGTATATTCCCTTCAGATTCCTTGGAATTAAATCCCCACATACACTTTTCACCTGAAGAGCTCTTCCTTGCCTTGCCTTGCCTTGCCTTGTCTTGTCTTCCCTTCCCTTTTCTTGCTAGCCAACTCCCCTTCAAATGAGGACACATCTGAAGGTAACAAATTAAGCTGATGCAGCCTTGGGCTCAGTTTTCTCCTTGTTCTGTTCCTTTTCCTCCCCTTTGTCCCTTGTATTTTCAGTAATTAAATCCTGTTTGAGAGGGAATTGCATCTGCACAAAGGAAAGCACTGTGTGGACTCTATTTCAATGAGCTCCTGAGGCTTACTGTAATATCTATAATACAAAATAGTTTAATGTGGCAACAGTTCAGTAAGGACAAGAGGAAAAAAAAAAAGGCATTTAAGTTACATTCCTAGTTTCTGAGAAAATACTGAGGGGCAGAAAAAGGAAAAGAAATAGACTCGTGTCTGGAAAAAGCTAACATACATAGCTAAGTCCCCTAGCATGAAAGAACTGTCACAGACATAGCTGAGGTTAAGAATAGACAACTTACATCATCTTTTGCACAATGCAGGAGTGGGGAAAAGGGAGGAAATGAGGCCTTAGGAGAGGAATAAATACATTACAAACAGATTTTATAGAAAAATGGCTAGACTGGAAGCTCCTTAGGAAAAATCTGGGTTGTGGTCTGTGCTAGATACAGGTGAAGAAAGAATGGAAAGAACTATTCAAACAGGAAAGAATAGCTGGGGTTACTGATGCCGTGAAAGAAATGGTCAGAGGCTCTGAGCACATTCAATTTTAGTTTTTTTGCTCATTTTGTGGTTGGTTGGGGTTTGTTTTATTTGTTGATGGTGGCAAGCTGTGCAGGAGTCTTTCAGAACCTGGAGTATTCCAAATCCCAACAGGAAAATTGTACACAAAATTATTCGTACTGTGGGAAAGAACAGTTCCTTTATCCAAGACTGAAATCAAATTAGTCAAGAGGAGGTTTTCTGCCAAGAGAAGTTTTCTACCTTCAGAACTGGACCTCTGGCACCTCGGTTTCATTAGCTCTGTGAGAACACAGAACTTCTATAGGAGTGGATCTGTACTCAGCAGTGGCAACATTTCATCCTTCTCAGAGAAAAGGGGCACTTATGTGGAAGGAAGTTGCCAGCTGGGATGTGCAGAGGAGCTCTTAATAAATGTATTCTACAAGTCAACTGAATGCTTGGTTTCTTTGCACTGGCCAAGCAAATGGTTCTAAGATCTTATTTTGCTGGTGACTTTAATCATGAATTCCAGAAAGGAACACTTAACCTGTTAAACCACCCTTCCTTTCCTTTTCCCTTTCCTTTTCCCTTTTCTTTTCCCTTTCCTTTTCCCTTTCCCTTTCCCTTTCCCTTTCCCTTTCCCTTTCCCTTTCCCTTTCCCTTTCCCTTTCTGAAGCAAGAGGTCTTAAGTAATTTAAGTAATTTAACTGCAACTTTCCCTGCTGCTTGAGAGAGCATTACAAGACATATTTTTTCACAAACAAACCAATGTTTGTCTGAACAGATCTGTTGCATACTCAAAATATCTGCCCAAACTACAAAAAACACCCAACAACTCCCAACAACTCTTTGAGCAACTTAGATACTGTAGAACTCTGCCATGAGCACAGTTTAGATTTATCTGTTTTTTACCTTTGGTATTGCTTTGTTTCACTTTCTGGTCTTTTTGCTTGGTGTTTTTCTGTTTTTTTTGTGGATTTTTTGGGTTTTTTTTTGTTTTTTTGTTTTTTTAATGCATATGACAAACAATGATGACTAAGGCTGTGACTGAAGGATTAATCCTCTGTTTTCTTTCTTTTCTTTTTTTTTTGTTTTTGCTTTAGTGATCACATCAAGCAAATGATCACAAAGTTTGACTTTGCTTGGTATCAAGGAGAGCATCTGGAGCTGTTTGTTTTGTGTATGTACCTTTTTGAAACACACATTCACAAAACATTTCCTCAGGGTCTCCTGAGGCCCTGTTCTGTCACTCAGTGGACAATGTTAGGTGGCTCAAGAAAAATGAATATTTCAGGTACATGAGAGCAGAAGCTTTAACTTGCACTTATATTTTTCTGCTTTAACTTTGGGATTTACTTCTGTGCCAGACAAAATGTTATCTTCCTAAGACCCTGAGTAATAAGAGTTATAGGTTATTTGTTTTGGTGACAACAGCTCTATGCTAGCTGTAGGACTGAGGCATGCCTTCCAGCTCATCTTTCTGCTGCAGGTACCACTTGTTGCCTGACTACACTGGGGGAAATCTGAGGCTGGCAAGAGAAGGCACAGTATCATGGTTCAGCAATTGGACACTGGGAGGCTGGGCAGAACTATGCATGGTCTGCAAATTTATATTACAAAATCACAGGATGTTAGGGTTTTATAAGGGACCTTCAGATATCATCTGGTCCAACTCCCCATGAAAGCAGGATCACCTAGTGCAGGCCACACAGAAACTCATCCAACTGAGTCTGGTCTCCAGAGAAAGAGACTCCACAACCTCTCTAGGGAGCCTGTGCTCCATCACCCATGCAGTAAAGAAGTTTCTCCTCGTGTTGAGCTGGAACTTCTTGTGTTCTGGCTTATATTCATTATTCCTTGACCTATTACTATGTGCCACTGAAAAGAGCCTGTCCCCTTTGTCTTGACACCTAGCCCTCAGCTATTTATAGATATTAAAGAGATCCCCTCTCAGTCTTCTCTTCTCCAGACTAACCAGTCACAATTTTCAGTCTTTCTTCACAGTAAATAGGGATATTAAAGAAATCCCCTCTCAGTCTTCTCTTCTCCAGACTAACCAGTCACAATTTTCAGTCTTTCTTCACAGTAAAGATGTTCAAGAGATGTTCGTAGGTTCATACGTATAGGTCTTGCCAGTAAAGGTCAGCAAAAGATTTCAGTATACTCAGTTTTAAAGCAGCTTCAGAATATCTAAACAGAGCACTTAGCTGGGAATACATCATGAGGTGAATAAGGATGTTCCAGTATAAAACTGCATCAGCTTATCTTCACTAATATCTGCTCCTTCTGTCTCCCTAGCAACCACTGCAGCCTCCTCATTCTCACTTTTGAATGTCACAGAGACTGTTCCTTGCCACTCCTATGACTCTCATAAATGGTGTGACCAAGTTATTTGTGGCCACAGGCAGGAGGGAGGAAAATTTGGACACAAATATTTGCTAGAGTTGGAAAGGAGACATGTCGTAAATAGCAATAAGAGAGAGTTTTTGATTTCTAGATCTCTTACCTAACTATGTATTTATTTTTGCATCCTCATAAACCAAAATATTTATGGAAGCTGTTTGGTTATTTCTTCACTTTAATTGCTGCGCTCTAGGAAATTAATGGATTGTGATTTGGAATGCAAAATGGACTTATTACCGCCCTAATTGGCATGCTTTATTCCAGTGCATGTTTTATTTGCAATCTATATATTTTAAATATATAGCTTGTGCCCAATTGTTGAACCTAAAATAGCTTTGCCTAAATAAAGGCACAGCTTTAGTGCTCACAGTATCTCAGTGAAGCTGTACCATATGCTAATGCACTGCAGTGTTAGTAAACCAAAGTAAAGGAATACATCAGAGTGGGTTGGAAAACAATAGGACCTGGGGCGAAATATGTTCCTCATATGTCTCCAAGAACTTCCATCAACTTGGACTCTGCACTAAAGCATGCAATTTATGTTCTGCTGGCTATGGGATATTGGGAAAATCCCTACAATTTTCTGTGGTTTTGGCAAGCTTCCTGCAACAACAACAAAAAAAAAAAAAAAAAATCAAAAACCCTATGCTTAAGAACTGCATTTCACTGAAAACCAGGTGGTGCACCTGAACTTTACCCTTTTCAGCAAACACAAATCCATAAGTTATTAGTAGTAAAATATGAAGATTAGGATCTCCTTGTAATACAAAAAAGCCATGAAGATGATCAGAGGTCTGCAGCACCTCTCCTATGAAGACAGGCAACAAGAGTTGGGGCTCTGCAGCCTGGAGAAGAGAAAGCCTTGAAGAGATCTTGCAGTAGCCTTTCAGTATCTGAACAGAGCCTACAGGAGGGCTGGGGAGGGACTATTGACAAGGTCTTGTAATGACAGGACGAGGAGGAATGGGTTTAAACTGGCAGAGGGGAGATTTAAACTAGGTGTTAGGAAGAAGTTCTTGGCAGTGAGGGTGGTGAAACACTGGAGCAGGTTGCCCAGGGAGGGAGGTTGTGGCTGCTCCTTCCCTGGAGATGTTTAAGGTCAGCTTGGATGAGGCCTTGAGCAACCTGTTCTAGTGGGAGGTGTCTGCTTCTGGCAGAGCATTGGAACTGGATGATCTTTGAGGTCCCTTCCAAACTAAACTATTCTATGGTGCCCATGTAGCTCACTCCTATGTGGGAAGCCTCTTTGGTTCTCACACTCCAACTCTTTAATGTCATGTTGATGGGGTGCTTCCTTCTTGTTAGTACAATTAGAATTACAACTGCAATTGAAAAAAAATAGCACTACCAACTGGTAATGGTTTCTTCCTTCTAATCATTAAAATGCATGACTACTCAAATAAAACAAACCATGTTGTTTTGACTTCTGTTATTTGCATATTTGTGTTGCATTCCTTTGGCTCTCAAAGAAAATATGTCCATTTTCTGATGGGAATGTCATGCACAGTCTGCTGGTACGGTTAAGAGGTTAAGAGAAAACAGATTCAAAGGAGGTCGAGCAAATATTTTCATATCACCATTGAACTATCTCAGGTCATTCCTAAAATGAAATTTGTTTTATTATTTGAAATTAGTTTGTCTTACTTCAGTTGAATGAATCGGGAGTTTGCTTTCTTCTCCCACTGATGCTAAGAAAACAGATGTATGAATTTACTTTTCAGGCAACACAACAAATCTTGAAGGTGAGAGGGTACTTCATGTCAGTACTATTGAAATACAGTTTCATTTTGTTTTCTGCATCGACAGAGAAGAATTTAGTCTCTTGTAAAATAGTATGATGTGATGCATCAGCAGGCTTTTTATGGTATCCAGTTGAAAGCCATCCTCTTCTCTGCATTTTCAATGACTTAAAGACGCTTTGAGCTGGAATGAGAGGTTTCACAGAAGCCTTCTTGAATATCATGCCTGCTTCCACTGCAGAGTGTCTTGGGTACTGACTGATTTCTCATGGAACAGGGAGCTCTTTATTTAGGTACCGATACCTGGCTGGCACTGGGACATTTTTGTGATGGTAATGGATACAAGTGGAAAAAGTGAAACACAAAACTGCCTTTCACCATGCTTCTGTTGATTTGCTGAAAACACGTTGCTTCTTAACTTCAGACTTAAGCAATGCCAACAGGAAAAGCTCATGTAGAAAGTGGAGACACTTTAGGAAGTGGACCAATTATCTTCTATCAGCCTGTGTATCTTGCAGAAAAGCATGTTTGAAAGTGGTGCAACATTTCACCGTCTACTTCTGATAAAATGTCTCCACAATTGCTCTGCTCTTCTGATAGGGCTGCTTTCAGGAAAGTGTTTTCAATACCATAGGAGCTCTGTATTTTCTTTTTAAGACACATCACAGTTAAGAGAGAACATCTCCTGAGACCACATGCCATGTTCTCTGATAGCTCAGCCAGTGCTGAAATTTTCTCATTTTACAACTTAGGAGCTAGAAATATTCACTGTAAGTGTGAATAGCAAATGTTTCTTTTGTCACCACATTTCTCCAACTGAAATGTCATATTCCTGGTAAGAACTTCAAGAGGCCAAGGAATATTTTCTGTCTGCTGTTTCTCCTATGTATATTAGTGGGCTTCTCCTTTTATTCTTAATATATAACTCATGTTATACTCAGGAGCACTCATCACCAATATATCAGAAGAAAGACAGGAAGAAACAAATGTAGGAAGGAACTTCAGGGGTTTTATCAGTGTTTGAAAGATAGCTTAGAATCATAAAATGGTTTAGGTTGGAAGGGACCTCAAAATCATCTAGTTCCAACCTCCTGCCATAGGGAGGGACACCTCCCACTAGAACAGGTAGCTCAAGGACTCATGCAACCTGGCCTTGAACACCTCCAGAGATGGAGCAGCTACAACCTCCCTGGGCAACCTGTGCCAGTGTCCAACCACCCTCATTGTAAAGAACTTAGAGACTGGGAATACTTTAAAAATATATACACATACACGCACATATATATAATTTTGAAGGTAAAATATTAAAATCAAACTCTAACCTTGTTCTGTTAAAAAATATGTAATCCATGCTTTAATGTGAGAATAGTTACTGATATTGTACATATAAACAAAACACGATGGGTTTGCTTAGGAAAACTGCTGAGATGAAAATCTTGGAAATTTGATTTTTTTTTTTTTTCATTTGCAGGTCATATTTTACACTGATATTGCTAATGTGAAAAACAAACATTGACATTGTGAGTCACACTAAGGATCGCAATGATGTATTAGGGAAAGGAAAAGTGTCCTTTATCCAAAAAGTGACCTCTCATGCATAGTTTGCCTGAATGACAATAACCAATATTTAACACTTGGCTCTCAACTCCATCTTGGCAGATCTGACTGAGTCTCTTTATTACATTTATTGCACCAAAACAAAGACTAAGCTCCCAAAAGGCCATGTTCATCTTGGCTGCAGTCGTGCAGCTCATTGGAACCAGGTGTCACAAAACCCTGACAAAAGGCAGAATTGGAAAATAACAGGACTGGTTCATGAAGCCAGTGGCATAATATTTCCTGCTGGATCTTTGCTCTGGTTCAGTGATGCACAAGTCAGAGAATCTTTGTTTTGGAAGCGTTAGGTGTGACCACTCAGACTCATTATTTAATGTGACAGGATAAGTAGTAAGAATATGACAGGACATGTAGTGAGTAGGCAATTGTATCTTTTGAGCCTTGTTATACTTACATCTTTTTTAATCTGAGCTAGTGTTAGGCTTTGTCTCAGCCAAGAGATTGGACTTCTGGCCTTCAGGCACTTAAAAATTTCATTTGAATAAAAATCCAATAAAGTAAGAGAATACTTGCAAAAAAAACAAAACAAAACAAAACAAAACAAAAAAAAAAAAAAAAAAAAAAAACACCCACATACAAACAAACCCAAAAAAAACCCACAAACAAACAAACAGAAAAACCCCCAAAAAAACCAGGAAAGGATAAGGGCAAACAGGCAAGCAAGAAACCATTTGACACTGACAGAACAATGACAGAGCTTGTTCAGACCAAGAAGCAAAATCATGTGAAACCTGAATTCAGAACACAAGCAACCCAAAAAGTAGTGCTATGGAAATTCAGGAGCATGAAAACTTTGCAGGCAGTTGATAAATCATAAAGAAACTTGGGTTAAGTCCACACCAGCAATGCTTTGTTTCCTTGCAGGGCTATAACTGACATAAAAGACAGCAAAAAGCTTTTGTGGACAGGGGTATTGGAAATAATAGAAGAAAAACAGTGGAAACAGCTCCACTGTCAGCAGGATCTGTACTCCAGAATCTTATTTGTGATGTAATGAGATGTGTGGTTAGGGCAGTGTATAGAGGTAAAAATACTGGTAAGATACTTATGCAAAAGATCTTGTGAAGACATTTCCCCATTTCAACCTCTTTTTAGATTAATCAGTTCTGTAGAGTTAGAAGGAATGACATAGATATACCATGTCAGAAGGCTACTATGATTTTGAAGAGACACAATTATGCTTAGACAAGAAAGAATGCAGTAAAGCAGTGTGACAGACAATAATTTTTTTTTTTCCTCCTAAATGCCATTCTGTATTGATGCATTGATGATTGCCACAAAAAACTCAACAACAGGCTGCAAACAGAATGAAGCTTGTTACCTTAAATGCTTCTACTCATCTAAGACCTTTTATTCCTAAACTGGAGTAACCTGCAAGGCCTTCTGAATTAGGAAGGTTGGAACTGATGCTTTGACTGGAATCAGAGAGCCAAACTGCTCTCTGAACAGAGAGCAGTACTCTGTTCAGAGTACTGAACAGAGGAGAGCCCAAAGGAGTCAGTTGTTCCCAACCATCTGGTACTAGAAGACACAGATTGAGATTTGAACCAGAAACTGTTTCATTCTGATGATAAAAGCCAAGGAATTACCTCTTAGGATGAATTTTATCTTGTAATATCAACAGGTGGATGCTATCTTTAATGAAACCCAAACATATCAACGGAAGAATTGACAGTGTCTCCATGAGATTCTCTCTGCAGAAAGCTAAAGAAGAAAGCCCCTTGCATTCCTGAAGGATTACTTGGGATCTGGCTAATTCAAGAAAGCTGAAAGACTGGCCACTGGATGTCTAAAAAGGGTAGAATGAATTTTTGTCAGAGGCAATGCTTCCTACTCTTTATATGGCCACTTATTCTGTGCTGATATTTCATCCTGTCACATGTTCTTTGTTAATGGAAGCCTTGACTCAGGTTTTATCACAGCAACCTTTTCAGAACTGTAAGATCTGGTGATCAGCAGCCACAAAGGGACTCTTAAGCAGGAGGTAAGAAGCTTTGGAAAAACGACAGAAAGTGAATCTTTTCATCACAGTAGCCACAGCATGTCTGCCATGGCCTGAGTTTTCGGTTCCTACACTCCTTGCCATCCTAGCAACTGGAAAAAATATTTTTACTTGCAAAGAGACTGTGTTTGTGCTGGAAGGCAACTGGGATCCAGCGATGCACAGTCAAAAATGTCATCTTACAGAGTAAAAAAAATTGGAATAAAGTCACAGTTAAGAGTAAGTGTATGTATGGGACTGCAATTTACAGAAGTGGAGTACTCCCTACACCCCAGGAACTCCAGCCTATGTCCTTTTTAAGGCAAATTGGAAAAGTTACCTTTACATTTGTTCTCACTTTCACCTGCTGTTTCAAATTCAAATAAATGCCACTGCATGAACAAGAATATTTTTTGAAGTAGGCTTGAGATGCTCTCAATAGAATAAGGAATTATGTCTTAGCCCTTCTTAGCCCTTATGTAAACATAAAAAAAAAAAAAAAAAGATTAATTAGGTGGCAATGCAGTGCATTTCTGAGTTTATCTCCAAAGACAACATCCAATGTGTGTGTCATGGTTAGTTTTGGGACTTTCAAGAGCTCATCATCAGAGTCAAAGTTCAGATGGAGGAATGGACATCAGCTGAATTCTTGCCAAAGTGCACAGCGTATGAAGCAAGGATTTTAATTTGGAATCCTTGAACATCTCTCAGTCTTGATAAACTATTTTTTGCGCATCTAAAGAATGGAACATATCAAGGAATCACAGAATGATAAAGGTTGGAAGCAGCTCACCTTGTCCAAACTCCTGATAGAGGAGGTTGCGCAGGTTGGCATCCAGATTGGTTTTCAATGTCTCCAGAGACAGAGACCCTACAAGCTCTCTGGGCAGCCTGTTTCATTGCTTAACTTCCCTCAATGAAGAGACATTCCTGTTCATGTTTAGATAGAGCTCCCTGCATTCAAATGTGTGCCCATTACCTCTTGTCCTGTTGCTGGGTGCCACTGAAAATGGACTGGCCACATCCTCCTGACACCCACCCTTGAAGTATTTATAACACTTTATAAGATCTCCCCTCAGGCTTCTCTTCTCTAAGCTAAGAGATCCCAGGTCCTTTAGTCTTTATTCATAAGACAGATGTTCTTGTCCCCTAATCACCCTTGCAACCCTTCATCTTTACACAAAGGAAAACATTTTGGAACAGCAAACAAATGCTAAGTTTTTACATGGAGAAGGGGAAAACACAACCTGTCACTTAAACTGCGAATCACATTTTCACTGGCAGCAGGGATCCACATCCAACTGCTTATTATAGTGATAATGGAATGGTATCTGTATGCTTTGCACCATATGCCATAGAGCATTTTCTGACTTCTCTATGCTCTAAAGCACAGAGCATACTCCATTAAAACAGACTAGACTAGAAAACAGAAAATAGCAGCTGGTATGGACCTGTAGTGATCATCTGCTCCAACTACCTGACCCATTCCCTGAAGCGGACACAGTATTCAAGGTGTGGCCTAACCAGTGTTGAGTACAGGGGCAGAAGGACTTCCCTAGTCCTGCCGGCCACACTATTCCTGATGCAGACTTAATACTCATAGCGAAGGGTTCAAATTAGACTATAAGTAGCTTGCCAAGCTTTTGTGGTTTTGGAGGTTTGAAAAATAGTGATCAAGATTGAGGTTAATGTCACTAAACGTAAGCAATCTAAAATTAGGACTTTCACTCTTAGCTGGCTGCCTAAGCTCTGCCTGTTGGGAATGGGGAGACAAGCATGTCCATGGGACAACTTAGCCTGCAGGCTCTTAACATCTCTCTCAAGACACAGTACATTGCTATTTGAGGTTGACTGTGTCTACCAAACAGGAATACTAAGCAACTTGCATAGAATGTGACTGCATTTGAGGCCTAACATCAGTTTAAACCCTCTGTAAGAAATTAGGGTTTAGGCAAATCCTCTGGCCCATCATTTGCTTCATTCAGTACCACTGTTCTCTACTATAAGCTCCTTGTCTATAATCCTTTGTATACAGAATAGAATAAGCCAGGTTGGAAAAGATCTCCAAGATCATCCAGTCCAACCTATGACCCAGCCCACCAAAATCTCTGAACACACACACACACACACACACACACACACACACACACACACACACACACACACGCACACACACAGACACGCGCACACACACACACACACACACACACACACACACACGCACGCACACAGGCATGCACGCACACACGCACGCACACACGCACGCACACACACACACCCCTATACAATGAGAGGTACTCACCACTCTTATGATGGATTTGGGAAGAAATCTTTGTCCTCTTATTTATATTTGTAGCTGTTCATCAGGGATTGATATTTAGCAGTAATTAATTTCAGGTGTGACTGTCTTTATAAGGGTGAAGCTTTTCCTTACTGTTTTCCACATGGTCTTGTTTAGCCTTTGGGGAATTTATTTTCACAGCACCACACTAGGAGATGGAAATTCAGAAAAGGATCTGAGACTCAAAGATTCAAAGCAATGTCAATCTAAGCCAGGAAACTGAAGCCTCTCATGTCACGCTCTTTTTATTTTTTTGGCCACAAATGAAAAGCAGGTAATTTCTTTGGCTCTTGATGACTCCGTTGTTCTCTTGCTTTCTCACTAATATAACCCAAAGTGAAGTGCATTTTTTTCTAGTTGTTTGTTTTTGAGGAACCAGATTTGCCACAGATCATTGAAGCCAAAGTACTGTTATTCATGATTTTGGTGGGAGGAAGATCGCTCCTTGAAACCACTGCTGTTAGCAGTAAGCAGAGAGATGTTTATGGTGTGTGTTTGTTGGCATTGGGACTGTTACTGAAATAAGTTTTCAGATTCTCCACCTGAAATGTGATATGAAGAATCCAGCTTTCATGCAGTCATGCACCATTAGCTATGTTTAACAAATGCTTTGAACTCTCAGACCGAAGCAATAATTTTGATTATGACCATAGTGATATAAACCAGGCCTGAAATATAACAGCAGGATTCCCTGGAGAGCCAAATGAGCATTGGAAATGAAAACCCAAGTTCAGTGAGGTGTTCCAGTACAAGTGCAGAAAGCCTTTTTGTGAATGAGATCCAACATATGTCACTGCTCACGTGTGCTTGGGTAGTGCTCTGTGTACCAGGGAGGCATCCAAACGAGGAAGAATCTAGGCACTTGTTTTGGGGTATCCTGTGTGAGAAGCTGGCAAGGCTAGGGCCTATGCGGGAGCAGTTGGAAATTCTCTGTTGAAATGCCACCATCACAGAATAAGTCTGGTTGGAAAAGACCACAAAGGTCATTCAGTTTACCTGTTGACCAGCACTGAAGGGTCAACACTAAACCGTATCTCCAAGCACCAGGTCCACATTCTGCTTGAATAACCCCAGGGATGGTGATTTCACTGCTGCCCTGCGTAGGTAATTTTATTCTGTCAGTGAAGAAATATTTCCTAATATTCAGCTTAAATCTCCCTTGGTACAGCTTGAAACCATTTCATCTGGTCCTGTCTCTTGTC
The DNA here is from genome assembly GCA_013396835.1 of Psilopogon haemacephalus. Taxonomy (NCBI): domain Eukaryota; kingdom Metazoa; phylum Chordata; class Aves; order Piciformes; family Megalaimidae; genus Psilopogon; species Psilopogon haemacephalus. Next base: position 428,677 of record VWZI01023947.1, on the reverse strand, counting down.
ATCAAGGAGCAGAGACTGTCCTCTCCTTGCTCCAACCTCCCTTCAGGTAGTTGTAGAAAGTGATGAAGTCTGCCCTCAGCCTCTTCCAGACTGAACACCCCCAGCTCCCTCAGATGCTCCTCATAGGCCATGTGCTCCATGTCCTTCACCAGCCTCATTGCCCTTCTCTGGACGTGCTTCAGCACCTCAATGTCCTTTCTGTAGTGAGGGGCCCACAGCTGAACGCAATACTTGAGGAACAGCCTCACTAGTACTGAGTACAAGGGGATGATCACCTCCCTCTATACCTCACCTACATGCTGCTGGCCCTTTTTCAACAGTGCAGATGATTTCTCTTCTAAATGTCACTGATGGTGTTCTGGTTGCCTTAAGTCATGTACGGCTTTGCTCTGAGACAGTGAAAAATGAGTCTGACTTACGGCTGTGCTTAAGCTAGACACAAATGCAGCCAATTAAACCAAAACACACAACTGTTTTGACAAGCGACTGGCAAATTGTGGCTTTAACTTGTGCTAATGGATGTGAATGTGAGCACTTGATGCCTCTAAGTCGATAAGGTAAAGTTCAGGGCGATTTGTCAATGTTAATCTCAAAAACAATATCCGTGCACATAGTTCTCATTAATTGCATGCTCTGGGTTTGTAGAGGTGTCACAAGAAAACATCAATTAAACCATAAAACTTGTTCAGTTTAATCTGAGCTAAAAGCTTGTTCAGTTCAATCTGAGCTAGTCTTGACTCACCAGGTGAAGAAACCATTACTGTGAAGAAGGCTTCAGTTTTCCTTCAAAAGAATTTTAACAACAGGCTTTCGAAATTTAAAAGAATGAAGAAAAATTAATTTTTCAAGTGGAGGCTGAATTCAGCAGTCCTATAATTGTAAAAGGAATAATTACTCACAAGGGAGAGATTGGAAACTGGAGGTGTTGTAGGTTCAGGGTTAATTGGTATGACCATAGAGAGAAATTCCTCCAGGAAGCTGAGAGGTCTGTCCCAGAGGGAGGACACAGGATAAATTGGTTTTGTATTGCTTTTTCATGTATCTCCCTATATAAGGAACAGACTATCCAGTCTCAATCTCCCTCGCAGCCTGTGGTTGCTCTTATGGCTTTGGTTATTGTGGGACTGACTCTGGCAAGCGAATTTCTGGCTGCGCCACTGAGGCCTGCTGGGCCTGAGGGAGCAGTGAGGCCTGCTGGGCCTGAGGGAGCAGTGAGGCCTGCTGGGCCTGAGGGAGCAGTGAGGCCTGCTGGACCTGAGGGAGCAGTGAGGCCTGCTGGGCCTGAGGGAGCAGGGGAGGCTGCTGGGCCTGAGGGAGCNGAGGGAGCAGTGAGGCCTGCTGGGCCTGAGGGAGCAGTGAGGCCTGCTGGGCCTGAGGGAGCAGTGAGGCCTGCTGGGCCTGAGGGAGCAGTGAGGCCTGCTGGGCCTGAGGGAGCAGTGAGGCCTGCTGGACCTGAGGGAGCAGTGAGGCCTGCTGGGCCTGAGGGAGCAGTGAGGCCTGCTGGGCCTGAGGGAGCAGTGAGGCCTGCTGGACCTGAGGGAGCAGTGAGGCCTGCTGGGCCTGAGGGAGCAGTGAGGCCTTCTGGACCTCCTGTGGGGAGGGAGAGGCTTGGCTGATTGAGGCCTACTGAGTCACAGAAGCATTACGGATGGAACCACACAGTCAAAGAATGTCAGGGGCTGGAGGAGATCTCCAAAGCTCATCCAGTCCAACCCCCTGCCAGAGCAGGGTCACCTAGAGCAGATCACACAGCAATGGGTCCAAGTGGGTTTGGAATATCTGCAGAGAGAGAAGACTCCACAACGCACCCTGGGCACTCTGTTCCAGTGCTCTGTCACACTCACAATGAAGGAAATTTTCCTCATATTTCCATGGAACTTCCTATGCCTCATCTTCCACCCAGTGCCCCTTGTCCTGGCATCGGGCATCACCCAGCAGAGCCTGGCTCCAGCCTCCTGCCACTCGCTCTTTACATATTGATAAACATTGCTGAGGTCACCTCTCAGTCTCCTGAAAGCAGCACAGCTCCAGCTCCCTCAGGCTCTCCTCATAGTAGAAATGTTCTATTCCTTTCATCATCTTTGTAGCTCTGTGCTGGACTCTCAGGCAGTTCTATGTCCTTCTTGAGCTGGTTGGGCCCAGAACTGGATATTGTACTTCAGATGTGGCCTCACCAGGACAGAGTAGAAGGGCAGGAGAACCTCTCTTGACCTACTACTTGAAGCATGTACAAATTGTTCAAGAGAACTGTGATAACAGGAAGAATTGATAAAGCTGTGTATATGCAGTCAAGTGTTTGACTTCAGTTAATACTGAACTGACAGCAATTCTTTGGCACTAGAGTCAGAGTTATAGTCTTAATTAAATGCAAAAATATCTTTTATCCACAAATATAATTCTCAGGATAGGTTTCATTTGAATGTATAAATTAAAAATCAAATAAGTAAAAGGTCATAAAGCAAAAAAAAAAATAAATTAAAGGTTGCATTAATTTTTCGTACAGATACTTTGATTTCATATTTTCAGTAGAATATTCTTACAAGGTCATGGTTTGTTAATCACACAGCCTCTAACCATATAAAAATATACATTTCCTAAGTATCTGTAGAGAGCCTGAAAGTCAGGACACCCTATGGAGCTTTATTTGCTGTAAATTAAGCAGTATGCATGGAGTGTGTATGTTGGGATGGAATGATTGGAAGTAGAGGATGTAATTAATCTCTGCAGGATCTCTACTCTCTGCAGGAGCTGTAGCTAGCATGAGGAGTTTGAAAGTAAAATGCTAGAAAGTTAAGAAATTTAAAGTAGGAGATTAATTTTAATGTGTTCAATCATGCCACCCGCAGTATTTTTAGCAGGAAAAGCAGCCTGCTACACTTGTACTCATTATGAAAATTAAATTTAAAATATTTCCTTTCCCTGACTCCATCACATAAGTAGCTCAAAAGCCATGAAATTTTCAATAGGACTGGAAAATGTGTGAGACCCAAGAATAAATATTTAGGTTGCAATTATCTGATAAACGTATCCAATCCCTCAGCTATGAACTATTTGTGTAGTGTCATGAATGGTGAGGTAAGTAATGATCCATGCCTTTAAAATAGGTGAGATTAGCACATGCTTTAAAAGCCTTAGATTCTGTTTACTTTTTCCTCTGTAGGTCCCCATTATTCCCATCAGTCTGGCACAAGATAGGCACTGGTGGTATGTCTTATATTTAGACTGACACCAGAGGTGCTCTGCCTGTGGGATTAAACACTGGAACAACGCAGAGAATGAGGCTGGGGAACAAGGTTAGACAAATGCCTCCTTGCAAAGTTCAGTCCTAAGGAAGATATATTTGAGGAGACTCACAGAAAACAAATTCTAGACAGGCTACTTGAGAAGTTTGTCAGAATGTGGAAAAAGTAATTCCACCAAAAGACACTCTTAGATGAAGCTTCTTAGGAATAAATTACCTGTATGGAGTTCTTAAGAGAACACTACATTCATTGACAGGGTTGGCAAGCTGAGGAAATGATTCTCTGTATGATTAAACTCAAAATAGCTGCAAGAAAAATAACCAACTATAGGAAATGTGACTTTGGAAAAAACCTCTTTGCTAGGATATATGCATCATCTGAAGTGCAAAAGAAAGTTACATGTGGCAGGTGATTAAAAAAAGAGGTGTGATCAAAAAATATATTGATTGGGAGGTTGAATGTGGCAGCAAAAGAACAGCTATATGGAGTTTAAAAGGAGGTAAGTATGGTGGTGTTATGTAGGTAGTTGGAGTTGGTGATCTTTGAGGTCTTTTCCAACCAGAACAATTCTATGATCCAAATGACAGGACAAGGGGCAATGGGTGGATGTTGAGGCATAGAAAGTTTCATGGAAACATGAGGAGGATTCTTTTTCCCTTCGAGGGTGATAGAATACTGGAACAGGTTGCCCAGGGGGGTTGTGGAGTCTCCCTCTCTGGAGATATTCCAGACCCACCTGGATACATTCCTGTGTGATCTGCTCTACATAATCTTGCACTGGTGGGTGGGATGGACTGGATGATCTTTCAAGGTCCCTTCCAGCCCCTGACAATCCATAATTCTGTGATTATGTAGTAAAGGCTTGGGCCCCTTATATTAGCAGCTACTGGAAATGTAATGTACTGGGGAGGGTAAATACAGATTAGCAAAGTAGAGCACAACCAAAAAATGCCTTCTAGCAGAGCAGATTGGTGTAGTTTTTTTCAAATATAACATCGATTATACAATGGGGAAAAAAAGAAAAAGGAATCTCTATAAAAATCAAGTGTTATTAAGGTGTAAGATTATGGAACTAAACAGAAGAAGCAAGTTGTCCTTGACATAATTTTAGCAGTACTTGTGTCAGTGGTTCAGTGTTCAGACTGTGGATGGAATATCTTTCACATGTTGCAAAGATGTAAAGGCAAATAAAGGGACAAAACCCACAGAAATATATAAGTCTAGAGATAAAAATTCTTGAAGTCATCAATCCTTGTGGAAATCCCTCATGGGTAGGCTAGAAAAGGTAAAGGAAAGCAGATATATTTTACAAAGCCCATACTTGATAGTTTTGAAGATACTGAAGCTAGGATTTATGTTATCACAGATTCTCCTTCTGTTTTCATTTATACCAACTGAAGTGGCAGGAAATAAGCCCAAGAAATCAGTTACTTTTCAGGAAGAGGTACTTTATGGCCCTAAAAATTCATCAGAGCTGGGAAAATTTCTTAACTATATGAGATGAATAATATTTCTTCCTTTATTGCTTTTCACATAAGGTTAAGATCCACAGGCTATGGAAAGAACCTGCAAATATCAGCAACAAATACAAGGCTTGAAGTATGGTAACCACTAACATGAATCTCCCAAAGGTACTTTAAAGCCAGGAAGTTATAGGATTTTCTCTTTTAAAAAAAATTATTCTGAATCAAATCCAGAAGAAACCTAGGAAGATGAAGTAGTAGTGAATCTCCAAGCAGGGCTGTATGAGAGAGGCTCTCTTCTTTTAGCTGCAAGCCTGGAGGCAATCTTTATTGTCTCTGGATTGTGAGGATTTCTATAACAAGAAGTTTACTATTTATTAAAAACAAACAAACAAACAAACAAAAAAAAAAAACACCAAAAACCACCCAATCTCAAACCTTCCTACCCTGGAAGTGAATTTTTAACAAATTCAGGTGGCTGTGGCTTTTCAGATAAGAAATTTGACAATGTTGTCCTTCAGCTGGCATTTATGAACTGCTTCCTAAACTATAACTCCACACATTGCCACCAGATGTCTTCAAATGAGGAGCAGTTTGTCACTGAGCTCCAGAAGGGCATGGAGAATATTTCCAGATGCACCAAAGCACACATCCCCCTCTGTCAGCCCTTTCCTTGTCCTGTTATTCTCCACTGACCTCAAAAATGTCTTTGGCCTTTGCTCTCTGATCCCACAAACAAAACAAGATACATCTATACCAGATAAACATTAGCAAAAATTGTTCTTCGGAAGTTGGAATACTTGCCACAACTCCTTGGTTACAGATCATGCTTGCAATGCATGAAGTAGGTCAAAGCCTGCCTGTAAAGACACAACTACAACCTCAAACCACCCCAGTTGGATGTGGTAGTAAAAAGAATCATATCTTGGTTCGAGTACATTGAGTTGATATTTCAATGTCTTCTAACACATGCATCGAGTGGAGGTAGGATTGGATATTGATGTTTGCTGTACATGTGGAAATGGAATGGCTAGAAAGGTGCCCAGCAGAGAAAGACCTTGGGGTTGTTGATCAACAGCAGGCTGAATGAGCCAGTATGTGCTCAGGTGGGCAAGAAGGCAAAAAACATCCTAGCCTGTATCAGCAATATTGTGACCAGTGCAACTAGGGCAGGGGTTGTCCCCCTGTATTCAACACTGTGAGGCCATGCCTTGAGTACTGTATTCAATTTTGCAGCCCTCACTATATGAAAGACAATGAAGTGCTGGGGCAGGTCCAGAGAATGGCAGCAAAGCTGGTGGAAAAGCTGAAAAACAGGTCTTACGAGCAGCAACTGAGGGAACTGGAATTGTTTAACCTTCAGAAAATGAAGCATAGGGGAGACCTTTTCTCTTTCTCTATGACTCCCTGAAAGGAGGTTGTAGAGAGGTGAGTGACAGTCTCTTCCTAGCAGCGACAGATAGGATGAGAGGAAATGGGCTCAGGTCACACCAGGGAAGGTTTAGATTGGATATTAGAAGAAACTGTTTCATTGAAAAGATTCTTGAAGACTGAACAGGCTTCCCAGGGAGGTGGTTGAATCCTTACCCTTGAAGGTGTTTAAAAGATGCAGAGATGTGGTGCTGAGTGACATGGTTTAGCACCAGACTCAGTAGAATTAGATAATGGTTGGACTCAATCTTAAAGGTCTGTTCCAACTGAAATGATTCTACCATTCTATTCTATGAGTATTTTGTCCTGGCACTAGAAAATTTCCTACTTTGTAGCATAGGTGAATTTTTCTACTGGACAGCAACTCATGTCTGGGTGCCAGCCAGACATATTTTACGTGATGTACAGGCAAAACACAAGCTTAGATGTTTGAAGGAATTTCCATGTAGAAATATCCATGTCAGTGGCACAGTAAGTTATTCTGAAAGTACGTAGTAAAAGTATCCATAAAACTAACACAAGAGTTAAGATATAAAGATCTGCCTCCTGAGAAAGCTACCCTGTTAACTGTATCCAGTGAAATTATTTTCTGATTAGGGTTAAGCACACCTAACAGAACACAGATGACATTGATCATCAAAATGGGAGTGTTTAGTCATCACAGAGGGGGAAAAAACAGCTTTCCTTACAACATCTAGCATAGCTAATTGCAAATGGGAGAGAAAACAGTGCTGGCATTTTAGAAAACATTTTTTTTTTTTTTAATAAAGAACATACCAACATTGTTTGTGGATTCTCTTTTATTCAAGAGAAAACAGAAGGAAAGTTGGATTGGCGTACAGCTTTCAGCTTCATGACTATGGAAGGAGGAGAATGAATTTAGACAGAGTAATGACAATAAAAGGAGGACATACATGACTGAAAAAATAGGACAAAATTGATGAGAAAGCATAAATATGGTTGCAAGTCCTGAAAATGTACTACAGAAACTTTCTCCTTTTATGTTCTTTTCTCTGAGGCCCTTTTCTACAACCACTTCTGCAAATGACTAGACCTCATACTGTACATAGATTCCAGCAAGTAACTGAAAATCTGGAAATACAGAATTTTATAAGCAATCGTCTCAATTAGCAGAGAATAAACACCCAAATATGTGGTTAAGCTTCTTACGTCTCTGTACCAGTGGAAAGCTCTGCTAAATTATTTGAGCTATTTGCAAATTAAGTGTTTTCTTCCCTTGAGATTTTGTGTTCCTTTTCACAGTTTTGTTTCGTTACAAACTTCAGGAAACATTTTCCTGATGAAAAGTCCCAGTAGAAAATCAAAGAATAACAGAATTGACAGGACTGGAAGGGGCCCCAAGGATCATCTAGCTCCAACCCTCCTGCCATGGGCAAGGACACCTATACCAGATCGCACAGGAATGTACCCAGGCAGGTCTTGAATATCTCCAGAAAGGGAGACCCCTCAACACCTCTGTCCAGTCTGTTTTAGGCATCTAAGTCCTCATAGGATGAATGGAAAGCAGTAAACACCTCCACCTCATTTTATGGGTCTTGGGTTAAATGCTTACCATACATCCCTTCTGAAAAGCATAGAAATGTATAGTCCCTGATAAAAGCCCATAGTGGAAGATAAAGGATCTATACAGTTAAAAGCTGTCAGTTAAAAGAAGTCAACAGAACCATATCACAGAATCACAGAATTGTCAGGGTGAAAGGGACCTCAAAGATCATCCAGTTCTAACGCCCCTGCCATGGGCAGGGACACCTCACACTAACTCATGGTGCCCAGAGCCACATTCAGCCTGGCCTTGAAAACCTCTAGGGATGAGGCTTCCACCACCTCCCTGGGCAACCTGTTCCAGTGTCTCACCACCTGGTGAGATCTTCTTCCTAAATATAAGGGGGGAAAAGAATATTACAGAAGTGAAGCTGAATGATGACTGATAGCAGAAAGAATATAAGGATTAGAAGGGCAGTAGCCTCTGGGCTTTAATGCTCCGGACCCTACCGTTGATTTGTAAGGACCACTCTTAATTTTTTATTTACTTCTCCCATCTATAAATAGAAGGTGGTGGCAACCTAACAAGCAGTAGCAAAAAAATGGAATTGAAGGATTATTTTGAGGCTCTCACTTCTGAGGTAATCCATTGCATATTTATTTAACTGAGATTGCAAACAACTGCCCCAGTAGCTAGTTAGAGGTGGGTGAGCACAGCCACCAAATAACAATGGGACAGAATCTTTTTTAAAACTTTAAATGGATTTCTGATGCTTTGGTTAACTTCCTTGAGGAGATTTTTCACTTTCATGTGCTCTAAGCTTCCTGGTTCCAATGGGCCATAAAACCAGACGTGCTGAAATACAAACACTACTAGAAGGTTGGTTTTTTTGTGGTATTTCTATCCTGAAGTGAAGCCAAAGATGTTAGAAATCCCTTGAGAATGCCTGTTTCCAGCCTACTTTTGCAGACAGATCTGTCTGTCATTCATTTCTTCTGAGATGGTAACCCAAGATGGACAGGAAATAACAGAATTCACACACACTCTGTTTATTGAGTTGAATTCCTTCAAGGTGCTGGGTAGAACTGCATGGAAAAAGGTAGCTGTGCCTTATGGTTCCCATCTTTTGAAGTCCCTTTGTCAGTTCTTTCTTTGTTGTTTTGTGGCTTTGTTGGAGTTTTTTCATTTGTTGTTTTGTGGCCTGCCCACCAAAACTATCATGGTTTGCATTTATCTTCAGAAAAGGAGATCCTGTGATTCATAGAGTAGTCACATCTTTAAAGAGTGATCAAAGCTAAATGATGGCACTATATAGGTAGCTTCACTGCCAAATAGATTTTGCTATGGTAGCAGTGTAGAGAAAATTTCTGCTGAAACTTAAGTGCCTGAAGGAACACTGTGGTGGGTAACTCACTTATCAGAGTCCAGCCGTGAATCTTTGTTATTTAAAATTGTATCAGTCAGATGGTATGCAGTTTTAGCTGGTCATTTGTCCCATTTTTGTAAAAATAAGAGTGCCTGCAGATGTGCATGCTACCTCCGGGCTGAAGCACTAGAAACACCTCAGTGTGCTTTACCATTTGTTGGGAGTTCTTTAGAAGGCAGGATGTGAAGAAAATGTCCAGTTGAAACTGAGCCAAGAAGCTGAATCTACTAATTTGAATGAAAATCTCTCTCCATCAGATGTTCCCAACTAGGCATGATGGCACATTGCACATTGACAGACCTTGTGTCATAAATTCAAAGGGAAGAGTCATTGACTGACTTGTCAGCATTGTTTCATGCTGGATGCCTGATACTCCTCTGAGGTTTCTGATTCTGTTGCTAACCAGACCCAACCCTGCTGAACTTATGAGACCTGACAGAAAAGCAGTTTGAGTGGCATATCTGAAAGTTATTACTATAAATTACAGGAAATTCATGTGTCTAATTTCCAACAGGCTTCAGATCACTGAAATGATAGTCATCTGAGACAGCTTCCAATAAGCAATGTGGAGGTTTCTGTGCTGTGTTTCTCTCCTAAAACTGAAATAAGTACTGATTTATTAATCCTCACCAAAGTGATGCCATGATCATAGAATCACAGAAAAGTCTGGGTCAGAAGGGACCTCTGAAATTCATCTAGTCCATCCTCCTCTGCAGTCAGCAGAGGCATCCTCAACTAGGTCTGGCTGACCAGAGCCCTGTTGAGCCTCACTTTGAATATCTCCAGGGATGGGACCTCAACTGCCTCCCTGGGCAACCTGTTCAGTGTTCCATCATCCTCATGGTAAAGAACCTGTTCCTAACACGCAATCTAAATCTGCTTCTCTTTAGTTTGTAGCCACTGTCCTTTGTCTCATCACCACAGGTCTTTGCCTTTGTCAACAGTCTTTCTCCACCCTTCTTGCAGGCTCCACTTCAGGTACTGGTAGGCTGCTATTAGGTCTCCCCAGAGCCCTCTCGTATCCAGGCTGAACATCCCCAGCTCCCTCAGCCTGTCCTCATAGCAGAGGTGCTCCAAGTCCCTGATCACGTGCATGGCCCTCCTCTGAATGTAATACCACTCACTGAGTAATACCATTCAATAGCTTTCACTAGCAAAAAAGACTGGTATTAGGAATGGGCTGGATCACCATCAGTATTGGGTGGTATGTTATGGAACTTTTCCACCTACAAAATGTTGATCTACCATGTAAATTTTCAAAGAGTTGAAGAACCTTATGATTTCCCTCTCACAAAATACAGCTTGGTTAAGATGCTCCACTGTGTTACGCAAATAATGCGAAGTTCATTCCTGGTGACCCAAAGAATATCTCAATCTGAAGCACAGTCCTACCATCATTAATCTCATCAGCTCTGGCAATATAATGTCAGACTTGGACACTTCTCTCCAGAACTAGACCCATTTCATTGCTGCAACAGGAGAATCTGCTTAAAAAGCAAATCTGTTCAATTACTGGGGTAACATTACTTTAAGTAAGCAAGTAGGAAAATAATGCTGAAAATGAGCAGATGTCTATTTTGTAAATTCTTATACTGCTCTTTCAGTGTTGAAGAACATACTTTGACCCCTTAGGAACGGGATTGTTTTGGTTTTATATTGAAATCACTACTGTTAGAGTGCAATAAATGTGTTGTAATAGAATGACAAATTATATTTTTCCTTATTTCCTAATAAGCATTTCTTTCCAATGTGGTAAGAAATATAAGTTGGGCTTTTTGGTCTATTAAGTCGTAGAAATGTACACCAGTTTTTATTTTTATTGTTACAAACCTGCTGCGAAGCTCTGGATAAAGAGGACAAAATTAATTTTAGAAGTAAATTTAGTGTAAATAAACTGTCTCAAACTAATAAGATGCTTGAATTCACAGAATCACAGAAACATCCACGTTGGAAAAGACCCTCAGGATCCAACCTAGAACCCTACTCTACAAGATTCACCTTCAAACATATCCCTAAGTACCACATCCAAACAACCCTTAAAGACATCCAGGGCTGGTGATTCCACCATCTCCTTGGGCAGCTCATTTCAGTGCCTGAATAAACTCTCCATGAAAAACTTTTTCCTAATGTCCAATTTAAACCTCCTCAGCCTCAGCTTGAAGACATTCCCCCTTGTTCTGTCTCCAATTACCTGTGAGAAGAGCCCAGCAGCAGCCTCTCCACAACATACCTTTAGGTAGTTGTAGACAGCAATGAGGTCTCCTTTCAGCCTCCTCATCCTCAAACAAAGCAGCCTGATATGCTTTTCTCAGTTAATGGAAATACCTGGTGAGAGATCAACAACATCAGGTAGTGATTCAGCCCCTACAAGAGCTGCAAAGGTAGACAGGAAGAATTTGAGTCTCTTATAGATCCAAATACATGAGTAAAATTATTTTAAAATCTACTGTAGATAAAGCTTTGCAACTCATTGTGCATTGAAGACCACTGATGGTTTCAAATGTAGCTTAAATTGTCAAGGAGATACCAGTGATTATGCAAGTAAAATAGAGGGCCAGAATAAAACAACATGTAGGGAATGTTATTGGAATAATAATAATGCTTCAGCTGGCCATCTCTGGAAAACACAAAGTTGGAGGGAAGAGGTTAGATCTTGTCTTCCTCCCTGAAAACCACATTTGGAGCAAAAGTATGGATGTGAAGACAGCTTGTCCTTGAAACTGCAACCATTGAAAGTGAACCAATTGGAAAGTTTGAGAAAACCATAAGAAAAAACCCTCAAGCAGTTCAAAGATGGTTTAGGACCAGACTTGGTAGCGTTAGATGGTGGTTGGACTGGATCATCTCAAAGTTCTTTCCTAACATAAATGATTCTATGATTAAAGTATGAAGGGCAGATGACAGACCTAAATGGAGTACTTGGAATTTGCTCTTTGAAAATGTTGATGTCATCCCTTTTCCTGTCTCATTGTCTCCTCTGTGATATCCATCTATAATTATGGTAACTTGCTGTTGTCACAGAGTGCTACATAACCTCTTAGCTTTGAATCATTGAAATGTAGAATTGTCAGATTTGGAAGGGACAACAAAGATCATCGAGTTCCAACTCCCCTGCCATGGGCAAGGACACCTCACACTAGATCAGGTTGCTCAGAGCCTCATCCAGCCTGGCCCTAAAGACTTCCAGGGATGAGGCTTCCACCACCTCTCTGGGCAGCCTGTTACAGGGTCTCACCACCCTCATGGTGAACAATTTCTTCCTAAAATGCAATCTGAATCTACTCACTTCTGGTTTTCTCCACACTTCTAGTTTTTGAAGCAAAATGAAAGACAGAAAGATGGGGGCATGAATGCAAATGCTCATGCTGAATGACATCTCAATGTCCTTGTAGTGAGGGACCCTGAACAGAACACACCACTAGAGGTGTGACATCAGCAGTGCTGAGCAGGGGAGGAGGATCACCTCCCTGTTCCCACTAGCAACAGTATCCAAGCCAGGATGCCATTAGGGTTCTTGGCTACCTGGGCACACTGCTGACTTGTATTCAGTTTACTGTCAACCAATACCCCAGGTTCATGCTCAAGTGAAGCTGAGCTATTGCATATCTATTCATACAACAAAGCACAATTTGATTTTTGTATTTGTTTTCATCATTTTCAGACAACCTGATAAAATAGTTACAAAACTTTTGTGTTTACCAAAGAGGAAAAATCACACGTGCTGTGCTTCATTCATTCCAGCTGGAGGAGGTTATCAAGTTTTTTTTAGATGGCTTGATGTGTTGTCTTGACTGGTGACTCATTTTAAGTTGAAAACATGTGCTTATGTGGCACTCAAGTAGAACAATCTGAGAAGGCATCATTTATGAGAGATTGGAGTGGGTGACCAGTGATCAGTTACCTTACCCTTGAATATTGCTGTGTGGTGTGATAGTGGTTAAAAAGATCTAGCTGTGTGCTACACTTCATGGATTTTGCCTTATCAAGAGGTCTGCTGTGTATGAAAATCTGCTTTATGAGGAAAAAATCTGCAAGAGCAGTGTGCTGTGAGTAATTTCCCTTTAATATTTTTTCCATAGAGAAAATTAAACACATCAAATGTCAGACTATTGGAAGGGTAAATAAACATGAATGTTTAGAGCAAGGAAAAACAGTCTTGATGGCCCAAAGCATACACGAATGTTAAAAGCCATGCAACTATCTTAAAAACAGAAGAAATAAAATAGCTTTCAATAAAAATGGAGATTTTTATACTTGTCTGCTTGGTGAGTGAAAGGAAAATGAATATTTCCAATTCAGAAGCTGATTTAAGCCAAAAGGATTCTCATAAAATTAAAGCTTACAAAGCTGGAAATGAACCTTTTGTAAAAGGAAATGGAAACAAATTCTTTTAAGTTCAAAAGGTAAATTTAAAGGGAGAAAACTGGATTGGAAAGGAGCATGGAACTTTCTATTGCACAATGTCCATCTCTACTTCACACTGCTGTATATGCCTCCTAATCAATGAATGTTAGTGAAGGAATCACAGAACTGTCAGGGTTGGAAGGCACCTCAAGGATCATCTAGTTCCAATCTCCCCTTGCCATGGGCAGGGACACCCTCTACTAGATCACATTGTCCAGAGCCACATCTAGCCTGGCCTTAAAAACACCCATGGATGGGTCTTCTACCACTTCTCTAGGCAACCTGTTCCAGGGTCTCACCACCTCCATGGTGAAGAACTTCTTCCTAATATCCAACGTGAATGTACCCACTTCTAATTTTGCTCCATCTTCTTTAATTCTATCACTACCTGATACCCTAAAAAGTCCCTGATCAGCTTTCTTGTGGGCCCCAAGTCCTTTAGGTTCATCAAAAGAAATCTACTAAAGAAATATAATGCTTTGAATTCAATACATCAGTTTTTTATTTCTATACTGTGATATCAGCACCTGCTTGGTGAATGAGTAGTAGGTTTTGTATACAGTTTAGGATTTTTGTTATAAGAAAAACAGTAGTTTTACAGCTTTGAGGACAAGTACGCACGGAAAAAATTACATCACTGTGCTTTGTGCTTAATTTCTCTGTTACCATTTTCCATATTAAGCTAGCTTGGTTTTACAAGCTAGAGGATGAATATGCTCTAACTCCAGGATTGCAAAATGCATTTATAAGCCAAAAAGCTAGTGTCTCTTCTTGTTCTTTTATCCTCCCCTGTGTGCTTTGCTGTTTGATGGGGCATAGCCAGCAAATCGTCTCAGCAGAAAGAAGTATAGGTTGATTTTTTTCTATTAACAAGCTCATCAGAACTGAAAACTTTGCTTGTTTTAGAAAAGCCAGTGTAGAAAATGAATGGGTGTATGGGGGTCTGCAAGTAGGAAGGCTGAATATTAGGAAGAAGTTCTTTACAATGATGAGGGAGACCTCATTGTTGTTTACAACTACCTGAAGGGATGTTCTGGAGAGGCTGCTGGGCTCTTCTCACAAGTAATTGGACACAGAATAAGGGGCAATGGCCTCAAGCTGAGACTAGGTAGTAGGTTGAGATTTGACATAAGGAAAAAGTTTTTTGTGGAGAGAGTGGTCAGGTACTGGAATGAGCTGCCCAAGGAGGTGGTGGAGTCACCCACCCTGGATGTATTTAAGAGTGGTTTGGATGTGGTGCTTGGGTATATATTTGAAGGTGAATCCTGTAGAGTAGGGTTCTAGGTTGGACTTGATGATTCTGAGGGTATTTTCCAACCTGGATGTTTCTCTGATTCTGTGAGGGTGGTGAGACACTAGAACAGGTTGTCCAGGGAGGTTGTGGATGCCCCCTCCCTGAAGGTGTTCAAGGACAGGTTGGATAGTGCCTGAAGCAACCTGGTCTAGTGGATGGTGTCCCTGCCCATGGAAGGAGAGTTTGAACTCAGTAATCTTTGAGGTCCATTGCAACTCACACCATTTTATGAATTTATAATTCTGGGTTAGCCTACACAGTTACTGCCTGGTGCTTATCAAGCTCAGTAAGTGCTTCCCAGGAATGCATCACAACTGAGTGTTAGAAATTACAGAGAGATGAATAATAGAGTGGAGATGAGCATTTGGCAGAAGATGCCCATATCTACTTGACAACATTATTGGAAAAAGAAACAGGAACAGTTAATTAACAAATAGCTTTTTGGACAGAAACTTAAGGGACATAGCCTTCTCAGCCCAAGTGCTAACATGCTTTGTTTCAAACAGTGCATCATCCAGTGGCTATGTGAATGAATATTGCTTTCTGACTGGGTTTTAGCATCTGTGAAAGATGCCAGACTGGGAGCTTTGGAAACAGAATTTATTTATCCAAAGAAAGACTCCAGTCTCGGCAACGGCAGGAAGAATCCAGTGTTCACCTCCTCACACTGAGAAGCCTGTTCTGCAGAGCTACTAATGAAGTTGGAAAATAGGTCAGCTTCCACGTCCATTAGCCTTTGCCCTCCCTGCAGGGGCTGCCAAGGGGGCTGCCGATTAATGACAGCTGTGTTGGACATTTGTTGACTGGGAACTAAACCGAGATTGTGGATTTCTTTCACACAGCTTACCAAACACCCATCAAATGGCAACATCTTTTTGACCTCAAAGAGCATTACAAGTATTTTCCAATGAGGAAAACTTCTCAAAAGCAGTAGGCTGAGCAGCATAAAGAATAAAATAAGGGATTCCCCACACACACAATGGCACAGCAAGTTCCTTTTATAAAGCTTCCCAAAAGAATTACATAGATTTATAGAAATTTATGTGAATGTGCCACAGGAACTCCTTTGTGTGACAATAAAGGTGTTTTCTTACGATTTTGATGCTTAATTCATGAAAATGTTATTAAAAACCAGGTTTGTTTAGGAAAGGAATATTTTTTCCCAGGATATTTTATGGAGCAGACATTTTTTTGTTGGGTTGAAAAGTTTGTTTTGAAAATATCAAAGTTATATTGTATCAGAATGCAAAAGAACTCCTACAGAGACTTTCAAAGAGCCTTTTCTGAAATTCAAGACCCTTCACAATTTCAACTCAGCTAAGCTATGTTCTAAGTGCAGAGTTTCAAAAAAATTTACTTGAAACTATGTTTAAAGGTATTTATGATAAAATAAATTGCTCCAAGATCCTGCTGACCTAAAGCAGTCTAAAGCTGTGAGCAGGAGAATCATAGAAGCATAGAATGGCTTAGGTTGGAAGGAACCTCAAAGCTCATCCAGTTCCAACCCCCCACCATAGGCAGGGACACCTCTCACTAGAACAGGTTGCTCAAGGCCTCATCCACCTTGGCCTTGAACACCTCCAGGGATGGAGCAGCCACAACCTCCCTGAGCAACCTGTGCCAGTGTCTCACCACCCTCACTGCAAAGAACTTCTTCCTAACATCCCGTTTAAATCTCCCCTCTGCCAGTTTAAACCATTCCTCCTCATCAATTTCACTATCTTCAAAATATGATGACAGGTTTCTGCTGTATTAAAATACATATTGACTTCCACAAGCCACACTGATTTTCATGGGTTAAAAGGCAACAACATTCACAATTATATTCAAGATGAGAAGACAATTAGCAATTATTCAATATATAGTTTTTAAAATGTTTTAATTACATCATTAAAAAAATATAAAGCACTTAAATTCAGAGGGTGTTTTCTTAAATATTCTTACTGTCTTGAGGCAAGGAAAATTTGTATACTGCCATGAAATACTGAGTTAAATTACAAGGGCTGATAGAAATGAGAGTCTGTCTTAATGTGACTGCATGTTCTCCTGAGCACTCTTTTTGCTTCCAATGTTCTGCCATCTTACTCTTGGATTCCTTGCAGTACGTTGCTGTGTTAAGCACCCTTTGTCTTCTCCCTGTTGACCAAGTGCATAAGAGGCTCTAAATGAGTCTAGAGGAATTTGGAATTGCTGTTGTTCTTTCCAGTGGTGCTATATGAAACTGTGCTGCTATTAGACTATCCTTAAGGTTTTATGTATTTTTTTAGAGCACATCTGCCCAGCCTTTGCCAAAAATATTCCTGGAGTCCTCACCAGTAAGTAGTTAACTCATCACATAACTTCTTGTCTTATAGCTCTAGTGCCTTCTATCACATCAATTTTTTTTTTTTTTTTTGGAAACCAAATAAATCGTTGGATTAGTTCACACTTTAGAAGCTGAGAGAGCATCCAAGCTCCAAGTGCTTTAGCATAGAACTGAGGCAATGAGTCTGTTTATTATTCCATGGGAAAAGACGACAGCATCATCTCTACCACTTCTTGTGACACGTTGAGCCTCTCTAATTCTTCCAAACCTTTGCTATTTAAATGCAAATGTGTTTATCTGGGGAGTTTGAATAGAACAATTTCTAATGCAAATGCTGACAAGAGTGCAATTGAATCTTTAAATCACACTTAACCTATAGCAGCCTTACAGTACCTGAAAGGGGCCTACAAGAAAGACAGGAAGAGACTTTTTCCAAGGGCTTGTGATAGAAAGAGGGGGAGTGAATTGAAGCTTGAGGAGTGCAGATTTAGAGTGAATATTAGGAAGAAATTCTCTACAGTGAAGGTGGTGGGACACTGGAATAAGTTGCCCAGGGAAACTGTGGATGTCCCTTCCTTGGAGGAGTTCAAGACCAGGTTGGATGAGACCTTGAGCTATCTGGGCTAGTGGAAAATGTCCCTGCCCATGGCGGAGGGGTTGAAACTAGATGATCTTCAAGGTCCCTTCCAACCCAGACCATTCTATGATCCTGTGTTTCATCTGTAGCTGCATGCTCTGTATTTACAGGAAATTTGGTCTAAGACTGAGATTTTAAAGCTGTGGGTTTTTTCTGAAGAAACTAGTTTGACATATCAGGTTTCCTCCTTCCTCGCCTCCTCCTTAAACAAGGTTGTTGCCCACTTAACAGGTAAGACTGCATCAAGATGAGAGTTGTTTGAAGACTTTTTCATTATTATTATTATTTTCAGTTCACTGCACTGTGATCATTTTCTAGGGCAAAATTTTCCTTAGCATATATGACTCAGTACCAAGCCAAATATTCTTTGTCAATGTTAAGCACAGGAGTGATATCAGCCACTTGGCTTCTGGTATGATTTTCAATGGATCACAGCCATTGGTGGATATGGGAAACTTATTTGGAAAGAGGAACCATTTCTCCACAGACAACATCCAACTTTTCACAGTATCTAATAGAGCATAGCTTACCAGACAGAATTTGTGACTGAGCAGATCAGTGGCTTCTAGCCTGTGCAGAGGAGCTTTTGTCAGATGTTGTATACAGTTGGCTGAGAGATTTTCTTGGTGAAGGGGATTCCTCAGGTCCTCCTACCACTGCTGATGACTAAGTGACCTCAACACCAAAAACTGTCACAACTATTCAGAAAAGGAATTCTATGCGAGACACTGGGAAGTGATGTCTTAAGCCACCAGACTGTGGATCCCCACAAAGCCAAGATAAATCGAGTACCTTTATTTCCAAGTGCAGACAGCATGTAGCAAAACCCTGGTGAAGTGTTTTAATATTTTTGCCATTTTTCAGTGGTGCATGACAGTGTATGCTGGCTTCTGATTGCCAGTGATGAAATAGTGCTTAAATCTGTACAAAACTGAGGTCTGCAGGAGTAAAAATGAGCAGATGGCAAGAGGAAAGTGTAAAGGTTTTGTAATTACACACATTGCTTGTAAAGATGGATGTGTAGGCTATGCCTACTTATATTATTTGCTGGAAAAAATTGTAATACCCACATGCTCTTTAATAATGGGATCTAGAGAAACCATACTATATACAGAAAACATAGCGCAGCAAATACTTTAGGGTTTATAATCTGAAGACACAGAGTCACAGAACTCACAGAACAGTTTATGTTGGGAGAGACCTTAAAGATCTTCCAGTTCCAACCACCCTGCCTTGAGCAGGGACACCTCCCACTACACCAGGTTAGTCAAGACTTCATCCAACCCGGTCTTGAACACCTCAAGGAGTAGGCATCCACAACCTTCCTGAGCAACCTGTTAAAGTGTCTCACCACCCTTGCTGCAAAAATATTTCTTCCTAATATTTAGTCTAAATCTACTCTCCTCAAGCTTAAATCTGTTCCCTCTCATCCTATAATGAGCTCTCCCCAGAACCTTCTTTTCTCCAGGCAGAACAGCCCCAATTCTCTTAAGATCTTAAGATTGGCTTAAAAATGCCAAAAAATGTTGAGATTTAAAGAAAAAAAAAGGTAATATTTTTGTTTAGCTGATATAATTTAACCTTTGAAAGTAAGATGTCAGCAGAGGCAGAAACTGCAGAGTCCTTAAGTAGCTCACTGAGCAGTGAAGGACAGATGGATTGAATGGAATATGCCTTAGCTTGCAAGAAGACAGAAAAAGGTTTAGGTTAAGCTGATGTATGTAGAGTGTTTTATTTTAGTAGATTCCTCTCCTCATGGAAGTCCTTTGAATCAATCGAGAAGGCATTCGATTCAGAGAAGCTGTTTTTCCTTTCAATCCTTGGCCAGAAGTGGAGGGAGTGTTGGGCCTGCTGTGCAAGCTTTTGAGATGGAAGAGAGAGTGCAAGCCAGGGATTACACTGAAGAGACATCTTCTGAGAAATGTCTTGAACAAGGAAAATAAAAGAGGCAAAGGCACCACCTGTTTTTAACTTCCTGAAAGCCAAAACCACAAGAAATGAGCAGAATACAATTATAAAGAAGAGACACAGCTGATGGCACTTTAGAGTTTGAAATCAGAATTTCAGAATTAGGAAAAAATAAACTCAATATTTGTCTGAGTCTGAGGTTAAATATTTGCAGAAACATTTCTATATCTCATTACATTCCATTTCCAGTTCAAACTGACTTAGGACTGATTGAAAACAGGCTGAAGAGGAGCATGTGAGGCAGTTTTAAACAAAACAAAGCCATTGAGTTGAAATGAGGTGTTTAATGAGTGTCTCCTTTCCTTAATTTTGTTGCTCTTTCTCTATGTGCCCTCAAGCTACAAGCTAACACTGAAGTACCTCCAAGTCACAGATGTTGATCCTGATTTTTGTTCTCATTTCTAACTTCCATGCACACCTTTTCATCAGCCTTTTGGCAATCAGACACATTCATACCAATCTTGAGTTTGCTTATAATATGGAGAGGTAGTTTTACCTTTCTACTCAAGACATTCACATTTTGATTCATCACATTTTGTCTCACAGGTCCTACTTTCCTTAGGGAATAATAATCAGATATATATTTTTTTTCATCTTTATTAGTTTTGTCAGCACCAGATCCTTTCCCATTTTCAAGCAGACTTTTCCATAGCCAGTACAATCCATGCCCATCTTTAAACTGAGATAATAGAATCCTATGCTTGGGGGAGAGGTTGGAAGCAGTGTTCCTCGGAAGTCTTTACCATGCTGTTGTGAGTAGGTATAAACTAGAATGCAGGAGGTTTTGCTTGAATTTAAGGAGAAGCTTTGAGGGTGACAGAACACTGGAAAAAGATGCCCAGAGAAGTTGTGGAGACTCATGTTCTGGAGAGACTTTCATACACTCCTAAATGTGTTCCTGTGCAACATGCACCTGCAGAAGAACAACCCCAGATTGCAGTATAGGCTGGAGACTGGTGTGTTGGAAGGCAGCAAAGGGGAAAAGGATTTGGGGGTTCAAGTTGATGGGAGGTTGACCATAAGCCAGCAACGTCTTCTTGTGACCAGAAGGGGCAATGCTATTCTGGGGTGTATTAGAAAGGGTGAGGTTAGTAGATTGAGAGAGGTTCTCCTGCCCCTCTACTCTGTCCTGCTGAGGCTGCATCTGGAGTACTGTATCCAGTTCTGAGCCCAACCAGTTCAAGAGGGACATAGAAGTGCTTGAAAGAGACCAGCACAGAGCCACAAAGATGCTGAAGGGAATGGAACATCTCTCTTATAAGGAGACCCTGAGGGAGCTGGAGCTGTGCTGCGTGCAGAAGAAGAGACTGAGAGGTGACCTCAGCAATGTTTATCAATATGTGCAAGGGGAGTGCCAGGAGGCTGGAGCCAGGCTCTGCTGGGTGGAAGCTGAGGCATAGGAAGTTCTATGGAAAGATGAGGAGGAATTTCTTCACTGTGAGGGTGACAGAACACTGAAACAGGCTGCCCTGGAGGTGTTGTGGAGTCTCCTTCTCTGGAGATATTCAAAGCCTGCCTGGATGTGTTCCTGTGTGGTCTGGTCTAGGTGAACCTGCTCTGGCAGGTGAGTTGGACTGGATGATCTTCAAAGGTCCCTTCCAACCCTTACCATTCAATGATTTTTACTTTCCTGTCAAGTATTATTAATAAATACTTGATTGTTTTTAACACTGATTAAAATAACAAGTTGAGTAAATCTCCATGTAATGTCATAACTCCATAAAGTTAACTAAAGTTGTTGCATACATTAGCATACATTGATTAATATATTTGTTGTTAATGTATTGTGACAATTTTGGCCAGCTGGGGACTGCTCCTCTCATTCAATGACTGTTCCTGGATCATGATCTTTTTTGTTTCCATTTTCCACACTGTGTCATTTTATTTGGCCTTCTCACTAAAGGACTTAATCAACAAGCAATAAAAAAGGTGAACTACTAAACCTGTTAATTATTCATCACACTGTGCTGTTAAATTTTGTTCCATCTGACAGTTGTGGGTCTCATAAGAGTACTTTCAGCAAAAAAATACCACCTAATTATAAAGCCTTGAACAATCAAATCTAGTTGAGAGACGTCTCTGCTCAAGGCAGGGAGGTTGGAGTAGATGATCTCTTAGGTCCCTTCCAGTCTAAGCCATTTTATGATTATAATGATTATTCTGTGACATTTATTCTCATTGAGGGCAAAATGTTGGAGATGAATGGAGAGAAGAATCCTTTGCCTCTGCCAATACTTCAGGCAAGTCTGTTTTGCAGTGCCCCTGCAGTCCCTTGTTAACCAGCCTGGCAGACCTATAGCAGGGTTTCCTTCTAGCAGGAGCTGGCATGTACTAGATGGATGCTGCACACCCACATCATATCCTGACATGCAGCCAGGGCACTACTGAAGTGCTCACCCACGCCTGGCAGCCAGAGAAAATTTTCATTTGTTGAGCTGAGACATCCCCAGGGTAATTACAGTTTGGAGAGAAAAGGAACAATGGCCTTTTAACATGAAGAGGGAAGAGAAAGCTGTAATGAAGGCAAGGCTGCTACCGTTTTCACCATGGAGATCATTTGCAAGGATGTTAATTTGTACTTTCTCATCATCCACTTCTTTTAACCCATTTGCTTCATTCTGCTATACTACTAGCCTGCCAGAAATTTATTTTCATTTACTGTCTTTGCTTTCTACTAATTAATGTATCCTGACCTCTTCTGTTTATATCCTGTATTAGAAATGCTGTGGCAGGAGTAGGGAAGTGATTGTCCCCTTGTACTGGCTTTGGCCACACCTTGAGTATTGTGTTCAGTTTGGGGCACTGCAATACCAGAGAGATGTGGAGGTGTTGCAGTGGGTCTAGAGGAGGGTGACAAAGCTGGGGAAGGCCCCGGAGAATAAATCTTATGAGAAGCAACTGAGGGAGCTGGGGATGGTTAGTTTGAGGAAGAGGAGGCTGAGGGCAGACCTCATTGCTGTCTACAACAACCTGAAGGGACATTGTGGAGAGGCTGCTGCTGGCCTCTTCTCACAGATAACTGGAGACATAACAAGGGAGAATGGCCTCAAGCTGAGGCTGGGGAGGTTTAGATTGGTCATTAGGAAAAAGTTTTTCAGGTAGAGACTGATAAGGTACTGGAATGAGCTGCCCAGGGAGGTGGCAGAGTCACCAACTCTGGATGTGTTTAAGGGTGGTTTGGATGTGGTCCTTGGGGATATGGTTGAAGGTGAATCTTGTAGAGCAGGGTTCTAGGTTGGACTTGGTGATATTGAGGGTTTTTACCAACTTGGATGTTTATGTGATTCAGTGATTCTTGTAAGTTTGCTGTCAGACAGACATGTTATACAATTTCTTTAATGTAAAGCATGCCACCTGAACCCAGCAGGACGCAGAAGCATGGACTCATTTAGCATGAAAATGAATAATGTGGAAAGATAGACTGCCCAAGGAAAAAATGAATGAAGAAAAAATTATTTGCTGCAGTCAGCCGGCCCTTTTTAAAGCACAGTTTCATAGCCATCAAATTCTTTCTGAGATGCTCATTGGCTACACTGAGTGGGTAACAGCACATTTATTTTGGCATGAAGCTGGTGGGCAGAGAGAGTCAGAAGTCAATCTGAAGGATTTAAATAGTTTTAATGCCAGTTGCAGGAGTGCATGGTCTGAGCAAGCATGAAAGAGGAAAACACCAAAGAAATGAGGAGTTTATTTTCCTTCTGAATTGCAGGTGCAAAGGGTTTCTAATGGGCAAATCATCAGTTTATTGCACATGTGGGAAAATAGAATAAAGGAAAATGAAGACATTTAATCCCCACTAGCTAGACCTAATTAAAGGTCTTGTCATGACTATTGAGCAACAAACAACAGACTAATCCAGCACAGTCCTTTCTTTTGGCAGGTTAAATGTATCTTTTTGCAAAACCTTAGCTACAGAAAAAAAAAAAAAAATCCTAGATTTTCATGCTAGTGGGGATATTAAAATCCTTTCTAAAGATATTGGCTTCATTAGTGTCACTAAGCTACACAAAATAATCTACACCACACAGCAATAAGCAAACCTACTGCTGCAAACCGGACAAACAGTAGGGTAGGTTTTTAGCTCCATGAATCCGTGGGGACTACAGAAAACCTGCAGATCTTCAGCTAATATAGTAGACCAATTTGACTGAATGCTTCAAAGCTGATCAGGCCTTTAAAAGGAGAATCACAATCAAAGCTGAATCCTTCTGTGAGTAATTATTACATTGTGCATGTTTATTTCCTACATCCATGCTTACGTTAAGTAAGCATGTTGGATATGCCTCTTTTGGGCTAGTATTTGGTTCCCTGTCTCTTCAGAGTGGTTGTTTTTACTTTTAACAATCATTAAGTGGGTTGTGTTGGAGGGGACCTTTAAAGATCATCTAGAGGAACCTTTAAAGATCATTAGTGTTATCATCTCAAAACTAGTAAGGATGGTTAAACAGTTGGCAATGGCTAATTTTAAACACAGAGACCACAGTCTAATTTAAGCTCCTGTCTTGAGTCATTCTCCAAAGTAGAATCTCTCTCTTTCTCTCTGTCCCGTCCTCTCTCTCTTTTTGTCTAAAGAAGCTGGAGAAAGGGTTGGCCCTGATGAATATTCTCTGTGATACTAACTCATATTTTTCTGGAGAAGTGAAGATTTGCTTCTTAAACAAAGGAAAAAAAAATCTTAGTGAAAAGGATGTCAGGTTGCTCAGAGCCACATGCAGCCTGGCCTTAAAAACTTCCAGGGATGGAGCTTCCACAACTTCCATGGGCAGCCTGTCCCAGTGTCTCACCACCCTCATGGTGAAGAACTTTTTCCTAACATCCAATCTGAATCTACCCACTTCTTATTTTGCTCCTTGTCCCCCAGTTCTATCACTACTTGACATCCTAAAGAGTCCCTCACCAGCTTTCTTGTAGGCCTTCTTCAGATACTGGAAGGCCACAGGGAGATCTTCTGGGAGCCTTCTCTTCTCTAGTATCTAAATTGTAATGGCTATTTTGGTAAATGCTATCAAAACAAGGTAAATATTTAATATTCTGTTCCACATACACAGAACTAGAGCAGCACACAAATAATAATGATTCAAGTTTGCAGCTCATCCAAGTCTAATAAAAGGCTGAAAATAAATTGAGATTGAAATATTCAAGCTGTGATTCAGTAAGACCCTTTAAATAAGCACATGGGAAAGCTATCAGAAGCAGGGAGAACTCAGCTTGATAATACATGACATTCCACTTATGGAAAAAAAATTGCTTTGCTTTATTGCCTAAGACAGGAAGCTTTCTGCTACTAGTTAATACCAAAGCACATTCGAAAACCCCAAATGTCAAAACATTGCTGTTTTTCCCTATTTGAGCTATTTAAATACACAGATTCAAGAGACACCATGAGTGACAGAAGTGACTTAGAGGAGAAATATGACATTTTCAGTGACCATATTTGGAATCAGAGATGAAGAAATTGTTGTGGCAATAAAACTTGATTACAAAGAATGAACAGAATGTGGAATATACTGAGTTCTGCTTCAGGAGGACCTTTACATAACTTGGTTCTCTAAGGATCTGGGGCTTTCTTTGTCTGGAGAAGAGAAGACTGAGAGGAGATTTAATAAAAGTTTATAAATATCTGAGGACTGGGGGTCAGGAGCGGGAGGGACAATCTCTGCACACTTGCTCCCTGGGATAGGACAACGGGCAATGGATGGAAGCTGCAGCACAGGAGGTAATGGTCACAGAGCACTGAAACAGCCTCCCAAAGAGGTTGTGGAGTCTCTTTCTCTGGAGACTTTCAAGGCCTGTCTGGGTGTGTTCCTGTGTGACCTGAGCTATATTATATATCCTGCTCTGGCAGCAGGGTTGGACTCAATGATGTCTTTGGGTCCCTTCCAACCCCTGACATCCTGTGATCATGTGATTGCAATTTACAAATGTAGGAAAGATGAATAATATTCTACTTGCATTAAAAATTAACATCCAGAAATATCTTAGCCACAGGACTTTCAATGTACAGCAAGTGTGGAGTCTTGCATCTGGGAAATAACAACCATGTACAGCAATGTGCCCTTGTGATTGTTCAAGGTCCCTTTCAACTCCTAGCATTCTGTGAATCTGTGTGGATCACAGTCCCATACTTTTCCTCTTACCTGTTGATAGTACTCCCTGCTTAGGAAGCAGCATGTGGGTAGTAGCCATATTAACCTCCATATGTTCAAGGAAGAGAAGAGCTCTCTATTTCCAGTTCTCCTTTACTGAGATTTAACAGAGGTTTGCAGATTTTCAAAGTAAAAATTGTTTAGTATTTTTTGAGTTTTGCTGTATAGAATGAGGACAGGAATAGCTCATAGTCCAAAAGGTCACCCACAAGTTGTAAGTGTGTTTATATTTAATATGCAAACCAGTAATAGGACAAGTTGTATGTGGGTATCAGGTACATTATGTTATGTGGGCACCAGTTGTTTCTGAAGGTGGGTGGTGATGATGACATTGAAAATGTGTGGTATGGGTCTGGTGAGAAGCTGACAGGGATGAATCTCCTCTTCCCATCCCTCAAGGCTGTGAACCTCTCAAGAGCTGCCTTGTCAGCTAAGAATACCTGGCATGACCTACAAGAAAGGAAACAGCAGCAGCTGGAGGCAGACTGGAAGTGGGATTTTAACAGGTGAGATGGGAACTGGCTGTGATTTTAACAGCTCTTTCAACTGAACAGGCCCAAATCTTTCTTAGTGCTACCCTGGAGAGAATAATAAAACTCAGAGCAAGTGAGACTGAAAGCAAGGAAAATAATTCAGTAAGGGGTAAAGCAAACTATCATACAATGTTGAGCTCACTGTGTAGAAATTAAGATGGGATCACAAGCCTTCTGGAAATATTGCCATTTCATTACGAATTCCTGATGTCAGTGAATTATCACTGGTTAAAAATTTCTGAAATTATATGGAAAATAATATAAGTTTAGAATTTTGTGGCCAATCCATCAGTTTCTGTAATCTTAAAATGTATTAACAAAGCAGTGTTATTGTGTAACATGGGCGGAGAAGGAAGGCAAGTCAGAAAGCTTCTGAGGAAAGTAGAAGTACTTGTTCAGACACGGAATTTCAACACAGTCAGAAAAATTACATAAATGTGATCCTTTATTAGCTTTTCAATAAAAAAAACACTTCAAATTTTGCAATAAAATCGAGTATTCAGAAGTCAGCAGCTACTGAGCCAATAGAGAGAGCTGGTAGCTGGAGCAAACTAATGTGTGGATGTTTCTGCCTCCTAACATCAGGAGATTCACTAGCTGAGAATCATTATGGCAAATGATTTATAAACAGAAGTAACATGGGCGTAATTCTTTGGGTCTGGGATTCAGAGACAGTTTAGTTTTGTTCAGTAAATAAAGAAGGAAGAACTGATTAAAGGTGTTTTCAGAGGGCTTCTTTCTTTACTTAAAATGATTGCAATGACCACAATATTTTTGGGCAATGTAGGTACACTCCTCCAGGAAGGAGAACAATTTTCTTATGGGATGCTTACTTTTTTCTCACTACAAAATGCTGCTAGGAGGAATTGTAGTTATAGAATGGTCTGGGTTGGAAGGGACAACCTTGAGGTTGCTTAGGAGGTTTTGGGTTATCAGTCAACGGTGTCCTCAGAGCTGGAAGACAATAGCAGCTCAATGAGACTGAGAACTTATTCCCAGAAGCTGCAAATAACAACCTTCCTCTCCTTGCATAGCCA
The DNA here is from genome assembly GCA_013396835.1 of Psilopogon haemacephalus. Taxonomy (NCBI): domain Eukaryota; kingdom Metazoa; phylum Chordata; class Aves; order Piciformes; family Megalaimidae; genus Psilopogon; species Psilopogon haemacephalus. Next base: position 401,287 of record VWZI01023947.1, on the reverse strand, counting down.
GTAGAGACTTCCTGGGTGCTATACTGGTATGTTGAGCACATGAATGCTCAATCTAACAGGCTGCCAAATTGCAGAATCACAGGATGATAGAATCTGGAAGTGACTTCTGGAGATCTTTGAGTCCAATCCTCCTGCCACAGCAGAACCATAGAATCTAGCACAGATTGCAGAGGAACACATCCAGACAGGAATTGAAAATCTCTAGAGAAGGAGACTCCACAACCTCTCTGGGCAGCCTGTGCCACTGCTCTGTGATCTTCACAGTAAAAAAGTTCTTCCTCATGTTGAGGTGGAACTTCCTGTGCTGTAGTTTTCATCCATTGCTCCTTGTCCTATCTGAGGGCACAAGTGAGCAGAAGCTGTCTCTGTGTCTTCCTTCCTGACCCCAGCCTTCAGATATTTAAACATTTATTAGATACTCGCTCAGTCCTCTCTCCAAACTAACCAGCCCCAGGTCTCTCAGCCTTTCCTCATCAGGTAGTGCTCCACCCTCTTCAGCATCCTTCTAGTCCTTCATTGGACTCTACTAAGTAGATCTCTGTCCCTCCAAAACCTAAATAATTTTTGTTTGATAATGAATTCCAAATTGCTTTCCCCTTCAAGGTTGCCTGTATTCTGCTAACAAAGTCTCTACATCAGGTTGAAGGTGACCACAAAATTACCTCAAAACAAGGAAGGTAACATCAGCCTCTTTCCATCTCCTGCTGTTTCCCCTTTAACTCCCTAACCTTGAAGTTGCAGCAGCAGCGAGTGAAACCTGGAGCCATTTGATTCCTGCAGCTTAACCCTTTTTTATTCCCATGACACTAACAGTACAGAAATACCAGTCAGGAAGTAATTTTCCATCATGTCAGCTGTGGGTTTCTGTTGGGAAACTGCTGGTCCCTAATATTAAAACCCACGTTGGCTGATGTGCGAAAATGTCATCCTTAATTATATAGCTGTTTTCTTGAAGTTGAAACCAAACCTTCTTCTGTATAGTAGTATAAAGATGAAATCTAATCACAGTGCTCCAACCACTATTGCTTTTCTACAGACTTCATAAAGATTTCAAATCAAGAATGCTAGGGCAGCCAAAGTGGCATTGAAGTCAGACCTGCATTTTGCTGCTGATAGCTTTGGAAGGAATGAAAAACAAATAGTGAGGATGATTTAGAGAAGTTCACTGCTTCAGCAGCTAAACTTAGACTGATTCACTTTACGGATTTCTGAAGGTATGAAAATGCTTTCCTTTAACACAGCATTTCTATTTTAATGTTATTTGCCATTTCTGGGTAACTTTGTGTCATCAGAGGAAGACATGGATCTGTCGCAGAGGTGGTCTGGAGAACTTTCAGAACTTCTGCCATCATCTTATAAGGTTGAGTCACCACTAAAGAATATAAATCTCACTTGAACTGAGTGTGTTGATTGGTTGTAGATCAGGACAACCATTTTTGGAGAGTGGAATTACAATTCTTCATTGAGTAGTGCCAGGAAATTGATTTGTGGTCAGTTACAGCAGAGAAGAAAGTGGCCCTGTTGACCTATACTTCCTATCCTTTCACATAAGATACTAATAATTCATTGTTGCTTCATTTGTTTTCTGATGCTTAAAGTTCTCCAGTGGAATTCAAACCTGCTTTCATGTGGCTTCAAGTGGCCCATATTTCTTAAGAAGCATGGTGATCTGTGGCAGAAGTTCTGGTGGAAAAGACATTTTTATGCCAGTATACCAAACATACTGCAGTTATTCAAGGCCTTGGTACCCTTTTCAAGGCTTTCTGGTTTCATGAGCCATTTTCCTGGCATCCCAGAATGACTACATTTTGGTTTTATAAGGGAAAAGTACAGGGTTGTGTGGGGTTTTTTTCCATCCTCTAATCCACTCTATCATGACGAGGCTTTTGCGCATGTAGTTTTGTGTTCCTCAACAGGAATATGGTCTAAAGAGTTGCTCCTCTTTGTATTTGCTGATACAAAGAAACAGCACTTATAAATGAATTAATTTATTTATTTGCTTGCTTGCTTGTTTATTTATTTATTTTATTTAAACATATTAATTTGTTTGTTTGCATATTTCTTGTCTATTTGGTCTTGAAATTTCTCTCTACAACTACCTTGAAGGAGGTTGCAGTGAGTTGGATGTTGGTCTCTTTTCCCTAGTAACAAGTGATACAACAAGAGAAAATGGTCTCAAATTGCACCAGAGGAGGTTTAAATTCAAGATCAGTAATTTCTGTTTTCACTGAAATGATGCTTAGACATTATAATAGGCTGCTCAGGAAGGTGGCAGAGTCACCATCCAGGGAGGTTGTTAAAAAATCTATGTAGACATGGCACTTTGGATCATGATTTGATGGCTGTGGTGGTGTTAGGTCAATGGTTGGACTCAATGGCCTTAGAGGTCTTTTCCAACTGTAATATGATTCTAAAAAGGAGGAAAACTGCACCGTTATAAGCTTCATGCACCTCTTGAGAAGAGAGAAACCCTCATAACAAGCATCCTAGTGAAGGCTTTGGGATGTGGAGAACTTACTGCGAGCACCTTTGTTGTTTTGTTTTGTTGTTTGGGGAAGGGGCATTGAGTTTTGTTTGTTTGTTTTGCGGTTTTGTTTGTTTTGTTTCTTTGGGTTTGTTTTCTCTTTGGTTTTTTTTTAGTAGAACAGAAAGTGTCAATATTAGGACCCAGAGGGATATTGGAAAGTTAAATGTAACACCATCAAAAGTGAGTAGCTGCTGAGATGGGCTAGTTCAAGAAGCTGAACTGCACTATTAGAAGGCTTTTTTTTTTGTGTTAGCAAAGAGTCTTGCTTATAGGACTGTCAAAGAATGAGTTGGACTGGTAACGAATTCGTAGCTTCCTCTATATGGTGTGTTCCATTTTGCCTATAACATTCTGAAAGCAAGAGTATTACTGAGCAAAGTAGCAGGTAATGAACCATCTTACGCACATGGGAATGAGAGAAAAGAGGAACGATAAAGAAAATTGAACAAATTAAGTTAGAAATAATTGTTGCTGGTGAAAAGAAAGGAAAATAATTATATTTTAACATGGAGATAGATGGAGATAGCTGCTTTGAGTAAATGCTTGTAAGATTGCAATTATAGAGAACACATGAAGGAACCCAGGGAAATAAAACCCAAGGAAAATCATAAAAAGTCAATTATGATTCTTTCTGAGGAAACTGGAAAACAAATTAAGTGCTTCTAACTAAGTGCAAACAGAGGAAGAAGCACAGTGGTGGACACAAGCATGACAAATGGAAGTTCGGACATAATAACTATTGCAGAGGCCTGGTTCCTCCCAAAGGAAGAGTCTGCATTATAGAGTTACAGGATGTTCCAAAAGAAAATGTTCAACAGAGGAAAGCAGAAGAGGAAAGGGAGTGTACCTTTGAACTGTAGGAAAGTTAAAAGCAAACTTGAATGAAAAATAAAAATCAATTTGGCAACATCGATATGGAGCAAATGTCTAAGCACCAAAAATACAAAGTGGTGACTTAAAGGCTTCTTGCTGGCAAGGAAATACAGAGAAAAGGACAGAACAATATCTCAGCTGCTCTAAATTAGTACAACTGAGCTGCTTTCAGTGGATCCTCAGTGATTTGCATCATCTCAAGATAAGTGAAAGAACAGCCTAGATAAAAAGAGAAGATGAAAGATGACAGCCCCATTCCAAAGCAGGAAACAATGGAGGAACTTAATGAGGACTATCATGAATGATCCCTGTTAGAGCTGGGGTTTATTAACTTTATCTGATCTTAGACATACTTAGGAATGGGAGCTTTTAAAGCTAGATTCATATTTAAAAGTCTTTGATTTGTTTTTCCCATAAGAAAACTTGTGAAAAGAGGAACAGGCAAGAAGTAGAGGGGAAAAGTCCAACAAAAAAGGGGATGACAGCTGCAGAAGCGAGAATGGGGCATTAAGAACTTAGCAGAATACCTTACCAAACCTATTTTTTCATGTTCAGAGCCAGAATGACATTCCAGCCCTGATATCTCTGTGACTTTGATCTTCTTTGTGGCCATTTTAATGCAGATGGGGTATAATTCTCTATGAAACAGAGCTGTGAACACTACAAAATTTGTGGATCACCTCCTATATATAACAACATAAATACACATCCTGAGTTGCCCTGCTTCTTTTAATGGTGTTTACAGGCTTTGGGCTAAGCTTTGACACTGTTTCTTAGCAGATTTATTAGAGGATGAGTTGTTAATTCCTTTACAATCCTTTTTTTTTTTTTTTTTTTCAGACGAGCATCACTGTGATGTAAAAGGGTCAAAGCAAAGCAAAGAAAGCATTCAACCATAATAGCTGCCTTTGGGGGAGGGGATGTGAGTGCAGAATATCACACAGACTCTGAGCTCGCATTCCCCACGTGCATTGGAATTTACATTTGGAAAGATAATGAATTTCAGATGGTGGTTAAGGTTGCACCTTTGTCCTACTCTGAGACTCAATATCCCTGCTGACAAGATAGGTTTCACTGACCTCTGGTGTCTGCACACATTTTTTCTTTGCTATGTAACCCGTTTTGGTTCCAAATAAAGATCGACTTGCAATGTTTCAGCTGGTTTGGGTTTGGGGTTTTTTTCCCCTTCTTTCCTTTCCTAAGTAAGGATAGTCAAATGTAATTGAAATGCTACACTTATATACTAAATCCTCGAAATTCAGCAGGCTGTGCTCAATAATCTTGAATTCATATTTGGTGCTTATAGTTTTAGCTGTCCTGAGTAAAATAGCCGAATAATCTGGCATGAGACAATATGGTGAAGAAAAGGGTTTGTGACAATTCCTTTTATGCTCTCACACTTTACTAGCAGCAGCAGATGTTCCCATGACAGAACGGTTTTACAAACTACATGGTCACATTCTGTCACTTTTATAACTTTTATTGCTTTATGACTTTAAAATGCTACCCTTAGCCTTGCAAGCCCTTTACAAAATTCATGGAGATATTTCTAAAATGAAGTATAATTAGATCCCCTCTCAGTGTTCTCTTCTCGAGACTAAGCAACCCCAGGACTCTCAGCCTCTCCTCACAAGGCAGTGCTCCAGTGCCTTCATCATCCTCTACACTCTCATCTTTAATCTCCTTCAGGAGATTAGAAAATCTGTTTTTCAAGTCTGTACCCAAGCAGTAACACAGACAACCCTTTCAGTGCCTTGTAATGAACATTATAGCTACATTTATAAACACAAAGCTGAAATAAGACTTTAAATCAAGAAGCCCAGAACTTGTGTAGTAAAGTCCCTGTCCACCATCATGACAGTGGATCTCACTGGGCCTTCTGAGTGACACTTTTTAATTTGATTTTTTCCCCACCATTGGGAATCATTACTTTTTTGCTTCTGCCATCAGAATTGCTGTCCATCAAACTACTGGATTTTTAGGTATTCCTTTTCTGTAATTTTAGTAGGAAATACTATTAACTTGCCAAAAGAAGTAGTATCAATACAAATCAGAAAGTGTCTGGGAAAACCATCAAGCACAAACTGGTTTTCAAATACTCAGCTTTGTGAAGAAGAATCAAAATATCTGTGATTCTTCTTTGCTTTCTGTACAGGGCCTCTACATATGGTGGAAGGTACTGCCTCAAAGCAGAAAAAACAAAAGATGAAAATACAAAGTGGTTCTATTTATGCCTCACAAGGGTATTACTTCAAGGTATATCACGGCCATCACATAACTGATGGCCTGTTGCTGATGTCACTGCTCTTTGACAGAATCACAGATGTAATCAGGTTGAAAAAGGCCTTCAGGATCATCAAGTCCAACCTACTGAATCATAGAATCAATCAGGCAGGAAAAGACCTTCAATAGTCTACAGTCAAGCATAGATTGGAGAGAAATTGGTGTTAGCCACTCAGAGTCATCTGCCTCTGTTGTCAAAGGAGAAAGACCAATGTCTGAAGAGGACTAATCAGAGCAGCAAAGTCAGGTTATAAATAACCTATTCTGGTAATCATCTTTATAGAGGTTTACTTCTCTATCTTGACCACAGAGGGAGTCCCATCTCTTAACCTAGGAACCCATTAGATGCCAAAAGAAAGATGTAGTAAACAACCTCCTAAAACAACTTCTCTTATTAATGAATCCTGTAGGTCTTTTCTTCCTATTTTCCTTTTAAATATACGTACCTGGCAATTAAAATCTGTCGTTACTTCCAAGCCACAAAATACCTTCCAAACTAATTTCCAGTACCGTCTCCAAAAGCTTAGCCTGGCAAGCAATATAAATTTCCAACCTTTTAATATGTACAAGCATAGTAAATTTGCCATATAGAAAGAGAAATTCTCTAAAAGCCTTGTAGTGACTGGAAAGATCTCCACTAATATCTTCTCTTCACAGGCCCTAAGACATAAAGGAAATGTATACACTCTTTACAAGCTTTTAATCTCACTGTTTTATGTTCAGATGACGCCGTGGCTGATAAGTCTGAAGAATGGGATGCCATCCAGAGGCACTGGAAAGGTGGGCTGAGGAGAATCTCATAAGGTTCAATAACGCAAAGGGTAAGGTCCTGCACCTAGGTCAGGGTAATCCTAGTTATCAACACAGACTGGTGGATGATGAAATTGAGAGCAGCCCTGCAGAAAAGGTCTTGTGGATGCTGGTGGATGAGAAGCTGGACATGAGCCAACAGTGTACTCTTGCAGCCCAGAAGGCCAATGGTATCCTGGACTGCATCAGAAGAAGTATGGCCAGGAGTTAGAGAGGTGATTCTGATATTTTTCTCCGATAAGACCTCACCTGGAATGCTGTATTGAGCTCTTGGAACCCCCAACACAGGAAGGACACAGTTGTGATGTCATGAAAATGATCAGGGGGCTGGAGGACCTCTTCTGTGAGGACAGAATGAGGGAGATGAATGTGTTCATCCAGGAAAGGAGAATGTTCTGGGGAGATCTAATAGTGGCCTTCCAGTACAGGAGGTCTGGAAAGGGACAGCTTACAAAGGCCTGCTGTGATAGGATGAGAGGCAGTGGTTTGAAATTAGAAAAGAACAGATTTAGGTTGGATGTTAGGAACAAGTTCTATACCATGAAGATGATGAAACACTGAAAGAGGCTGTACAGGGAGGTAGTTGAGGTCCCATTCCTGGAGATATTCAAAGTAAGGCTCAACAGAGCTCTGGGAGAGGAGAAGAGAGGAAGAAAAAGAAATAGGAAGGAAAAAAAAAAAAAAAAAAAAAAAAAAAAAAAAAAAGGAAAAAAAAAAAAAAAAAAAAAAGAAAAGAAAAAGAAAAATAAGAAGAAGGAAAAAAAAGAAAACTAAAAAGTTCACATTATGGATCTCATGAGGTGTTTTCTGGAAAAGACAGACATCTTCCTTTTGAAAGGAGAATCTTCTCTACTTTTACTTGTTATTTGGTGAAAGGAATGTTCTACCAACTGCAGACAAGACCTCTCTATTGATTTCTTTCATTCCAGAGAACATGAGACATTGGATCCTGCAAGGAAAACTGGAACTGAGCTTTTGTGTGCAGCTCAGTCTAGCTAGGACAGAGAAGAGACAGAGCTGCTGCTGCTGCCTCTATATCCAGCTCCTGATGAATTTCACATAAACACACTGCACACAGGCTCACTTTTGTTGGAATTGCCTTATGCCCATATGTTTTTTGCAGTTCTCTTTGCCGGTCCTTGTTAGAATTGGGGAAAAAAGATTCTCTTATTGTAACTGATTTAGTTTTTAATTTTGTCTAGGATGCTTGAGAATCTCAAGCAAGTATTTAACAGCAAAGGGAATACCAAGTGTATTAGGCTGGTCTGTAGGTTATATTGGTGGTTTGTGTAAGCATTTTGATTTTGTGAACAAATGAACAAATAATAAAAACAATAAAAGAAACTAGACTTTGTCATGGTAAGTTGTAATGAAGACTGATCCCATGGCAAGGGTTAGAAGGGCAATATCCACCTTTGAGAGGGTAATCAATGCTTTTTAAATGTAGACAGAAAAACAAACATCTGAGCAAATCATTATTCTTTTGCTTTTGGCTAAGCTAAATTCTAACTAACCTCTTGAATTGCCAGACTTGGTAATAAATGTTTCAATCCTTGAGGTCTTTTCAGGTAGCCATAAGAGTTATTGCATCAATAACTGAGAATCATTCAGTTTTAGACTCACAAAGCCCTTAAAAAGCAAAGATAAAATGAGGAGTCTAAAAGAACAGAATTAAATTTATTAGAGTTGCAGTTATCTATGACAAGTACAAAGTAATAAGTTAGGCAATAATAATCCTAATATGACAGGGGAAAGATACTTAAGTAGCTGATCATCAGCAAATTTGGAAGTTAAAGTAGGTCCCTCTCTGAGCACAGCTGAACTATGCCACAAAAAATTATTCTAGGATATCTTGCAAGAAGCATGAAAATTCTGCTTTGTCAATATTCGTAAGGCCTCAGCTGTGTTTTCAGATCATGCTGGGTGCATCCATATAGACCAAGTAGAGATGGTATAGAGAAAAGCAACAAAAGTACACCAAACAAATGTGAAACATCTAGAAAACTTGACATATAAAAGGTGAAAGATGAAGGACAAGAGGAAGAATTTAAAAAATATTTTAAAATCCATAGGGTTTGAGAAAGCCAAAGAGAAAAACATTCACAGGTCCACAGTGACAAATTGCAACAGGGAATATCAGTTTAAATATCAGGATAATTACTTATCATAAGGAGCAGAAATACAGTGTGGAGAGCTTGAGAAACTGAGGAATGTCTGGGGATCCTAAAGAGTAATTTCTAAAAAGCTGCTGTCAGATCTGAAAAAAGAACAAAAATGCCTCTGGTTGCAATGGAGGCATGGACTGGAAGACCCCAGACAATCCATTTTGTAGATTCTATTCTACTTATTTATTTATTCTGCCTGGTGTTAGACTCATGCTTATCATCTTCCCATGTCAGTTTCCAAAGGAAGCAAACACTGACAATTTGAAGGAGCACACATAGCTACCCAGATATTCTCATCTCACTGAGTGCTAGCAAGCTTCAGGAAGCTAGTTTGAATGTTTTGACCATGTGCACACAGAGGAAGGTGAAACAACTGAAACAAAAAGGAAAACTGACAGGAAAATAAAATAATAATTAGTTACAGAATAACTGAAGGGTGTATTAAACTCATTGCTAGGTGAGAATGTTCAAAAAAAATTGTAAAGAATACTACACCAAATATAAGGAATCAGATCTAAGCCCAAACTAAACATTTGGTTGAAATGTATTTAACTTTGATATGTTTTGCACATTCCTATTTTTTTTTTGTAAAGTGAAAAAGCAGAAATCTTTTTTCATGTCAAGGTCTGTCTTAAGTTTGTTATGTTGTGTTAAGACTGAACTTTTGGCTTTTTATTATGGCGAACACTTAACCAGTGATGAGCAAGAATCACAGAATCATAGAATGTTAGGTGGTTGGAAGGGACCCCTGGAGATAGTTGAATCCAATCCTCCTGCCAAAGCAGAATCACCTAGGGCAGATCACACAGACATGCATCCAGATGGGTCTTGAAAGTCTCCAGAGAAGAAGACTCCACAACCTCTCTGAGCAACCTGTTCTAGGGCTCTGTCACCCTCATTCTAAAGAAGTTCCTCCTTTTGCTGAGGTGAAATCTTCTGTGTTCCAGTTTGTAGCTGTTGCTCCTTGCATTATAGCTGCTGACCACCAAAAAGAGATTGACCCCAGCCACTTGACACCCATCCCTCAGATATTTGTACACTTTGATCAGATCTCCTCTCAGTCTTCTTTTCTCCAGACTAAACAGCCCCAGGTTTGTCAGTCTCTCTCCATAGGAGAGACGCTCAAGTTCCCCAGTCATATTGGTGGCTCTCCGCTGCACTCTCTCCAGCAGGTTTCTGTCTTTCTTGACCTGGGGAGCCCAACATTTGACACAGTATTGCAGGTGTGGTCTCACTAGGGCAGGATAGAGGGGGAGAAGAACCCCCCTAGACCTGCTGGGTTGCTGGGTGTATATACTGAAAATGTGCATCATGCTGACCTTTGCTAAACTGGCATTTCTGAGCTTCCAGGGACGTGAATTGCCTCGTGGAGGAAAAGGAATGCTGGCAGTACTGAGTTTTGTTTGAGCCAGCATATACTGTGTCTTTCAAACGTACTTTAAAATCCATATGTTCCTCGTGGAAAATAGCTAGGTATCCAGCACTACTGTTTGTATTCAGGGATAGAAAAGTCAAGCAGCAAAGAAAAAGCTTGACTTTTGCTCAGGTCAAGATGTTGCTGCTTTAGTTTTATAGCATCATTTTGTAGAGAGATCTTTTTTTATCCTTGTTGTAATTTCTTAGCCGAAGATTATTTCTTACACTAGTTGCCCTTAGAAGGCTCAAGATGGCTGCAAATTTTCTGGAAAGGAAAAGTTTAAGGATAACATTTTTCAGAGGGTGACTGTGGCTACTTCTCAAGAACAAGTTCTTTGCCATGAGGGTAGTTTAGGAGAAAGTTCTTCGCCATGAGAGTAGTGGAACACTGGAACAGGTTGCTCAGGGAGGTGGTTTTGGCCCTGTCCTTGGAGGCTCAACAGGACTCTGGGCAACCTGCTCTAGTTTTTTGTTAAAAACAAAAAAAGGTTCCATTAGGAACAAAAATGTTTCCAGAAAGAACTAGAACGGGGAAGAGGTTGTGGTCATCATGGCTAAACTATGGTGAGCTTTATATTTTCTGTGACATGGCTGAAGCAAGGCATATTTTCAGATCTCATTTGGACACTGATTATCAAAACCTTCAAATTTACAGCTGTTTGGAAGAACCTCTCAGGAGTTCTGGCTCTAAGTGCACCATTTCATAACTGATGTCTGCTCCTGAAATGAGACCAGTTGAAGCAAATTTCAGACACTGACAAGCCTGATGAGGGGAGCACAAATGACTTATCAAGGTATCAGGGCTGCTTAAAGATGGGGAAACAAACTGAGAATCTTTTCTCATAGAATTCCAAAATAAAACATTGTGTGTATTGTCCCAAAACTCTGTGATTCCCATGCTAGAAAACTTGTGCTTTTCATCTGAGCACAAGCCCTATAAGGAACAGCTGAGGAAGCTGGAGTTGTTCAGACTGGAGAAGAGGATGCCCAGAGCAGACCTCATTGCTCTCTACAACTACCTGAAGAGAGGTTGCAGCCAGGCAGGAGTTGGTTCCTTCTACCAGGCACCCAGGGACAGAACAAGAGGACACAGCCTCAAGCTGTGCCAGGGCAGTTTTAGGCTGGGTGTTAGGAAGAAGTTCTTCACACAAAGAGTGATTGGTATTGGAATGGGCTGCCCGAGGAGGTGGTAGAGTCCCCATCCCTGGAGGTGTTTAAAAGGAGGCTGGATAAGGCACTTGGGCCATGGGTTAGTTAATTAGAAGTTGTTCGGTGATAGGTTGGACTCGATGATCCTTGAGGTCTTTTCCAACCTGGTAAATTCTGTGATTCTGTGGTCTCTCTAAGGCAGAGGCACTACTGCAAACATCATGATTCTGTTGGAACCCTATGCATGCCTTGGATTCCTAAACTTGGAAATCCTTCCTGTAGTAAAGTGCATTCTTTGTGCCAGAGCACCAGACAAGCTGAATAACAACGTTGGCTTTTCCTCAAGCAGATTATCTTCACAATTGCTAGGAATGGAACATTTTCTAGGCCCAAGAATTTTTTGGGGGGTTAGAAATGCAAACCGCAATGAACATCTGCACCTTGAGAAATGAATTCTTCGTTGTACCTTTTTTATTGTAGCTATCTTCTTTAATATGCGAACAATGAATACTGCAGTCATAAAAAAACATCTCAGGAACATTTTTGCTTTAACAACTATTCATAAATCTTAGGGAATACACAAATGCAATTTCTACATCATAAATAATAGGATATATACATTATTGAAAAGTAATCCTTTTATACAGTGGTGCTGGATCACAGAATCACAGAATTAACTAGGTTGGAAAAAGACTTCAAGGATCATCGAGTCCAACCTATCACCTAACAACTTCTAATTAACTAACCCATGGCACAAAGTGCCTTATCCAGCCTTCTTTTAAACACCTCCAGGGATGGGGACTTCACGACCTCCCCAGGCAGCCCATTCCAATGCCAATCACTCTTTCTGTCAAGAATTTCTTCCTAACATCCAGCCTGAACCTGCCCTGGCACAGCTTGAGGCTGTGTCCTCTTGTTCTGTCCCTGGTTGCCTGGCAGAAGAGACCAACCCTGTGTTTGACAGCTCACAGGTACTGAGAGCACAGAGTTCTTAGGACAGACCAGGAGACACCTGCAGATGCCCAGGTGTGGTACTTTGAGGGATCGTGACCTTAGACTGAGAGCCCAGGTGTGTACAAACAGGAGTGAAGGAGCAAGAGTGTGGGACTGTGTTTATTTTGGTACTTCTTTTCTGTAGCGCTGAAGTCTGGCTCTGCCAATTGCCAGTGAATGGCATGATGTGGGGAAAAAAAATAAAAAAACACAAACCCAACATGTCCTCTGTCAAAATGGATCACACTCTGGGTAGGTTTGAAGACTAGAACATGCTGCATAATTTCAAAGTACCATTTGGCTATGTCACCAGCCATCACTGCCACCACTCCTTACACCATCTTCCAGCTCTATATGCACAGAGAGTGAAGAACTTATGAACTACACTGGATAAGTCAATGAGAAGAAAACATCTGGTTTGTTGAAGTTTTTTTGCAGTTCAACTGCTGCTGAACCATATAAGGAAAAGAAAGGCTTTGAGTGTTGGTATGTAAATGTTTATATCCACATTTCAATGCACGTCTTTAAGATTTCAACATTCAGATGGAGAATAAGGGAACAAATAGCTTCCAAGAGATTGCAACATATCTAAGAAACAACCTGGAAGTGCTACAGCTGAATTTGTTTTAGCAGTCTCTCTAAAACTTAAAACTGTTCACAGGAGAGAGTAATAAAATGGATGGTTGCATTTCATTTGCAGGAAAAAATGTAGCAGCAATATACAGACAGAATATTTGGTACTCTGTCACCATCACTATTACAGGATTTTGATGTTGTTTCCAAAGGTAGTGGCAGACACATCTGATGCTTCAGAGGTACAGTTCAAAAAAGGCAGGATTTTATTCAGAAAAAGATGAAGCTTTTGTCACTTGAGATAAAAGTTTTGAGTATATACCTAACATTGGGAAGTCAGGTTACATTTTGAAAGAATGGAAAAGGTCATCATAAAAAAAAAAAAAAAAAAAAAAAAA
>VWZI01023947.1:364155-388073 GCA_013396835.1 Psilopogon haemacephalus | reverse complement strand
AATTTAAAAAAAAAAAAAAAAAGATGTTTTGGCCTGAGCAGATTTCATCAGTGCTTAATCTGTCCTGCCACCTATTTTACCATTTCTACATTTTTCAGGAGTCAAAATTTCACATTTCCTCATGTTCACGCTGAGTAGGAGACTATTGGAACTTAAACTGAAAACAGGATTCCCACTGATTCCCATCTGTGGGAAAGGGACTTATCGCTGCATGCATTCATGGTGTGAGTCATAGCAGCATAACTCTCAGATGATCACATTTCCCTTATGCTTCTCATTTTAATTTACTCAATTATTAGAATGAAAGGATCGTAGGATAATCAAGGCAGGAAAGGATCTTGGGAGGTCTCCAGTCCAGTCTACTTAAAGTAGCTTCAGTTCTTAGGCCAGACCAGATTTCTTGGGATTTTATCCAAACAAGTCTTGAAGACTTCTGACAATATAGACTAGGAAGCCTCTCTGGGCAAAAGTGGGTGGATAGTGGAAAGATGTTGGTATTTGGTTTTGTTTCTCATTGCCTGAATCTATTTTACCTGACTAAAATTTAATACATTTTCCCTAAGTCAAGCCTGTTTTGCTTATAATGGTAAGAACTAATTATTAATTATTATTATAATTAATAATTAATATAGTAACTGGTAATCAATCCTCCGCTTTGTCTTGACCACACAATGTTTTCATCCTATTCACTGTTTGTTGAGCAGGAGGAGTGAATAAGTGGCTGCAGACCAAAGTTAATCACCTCTACCTGTACAGATCCTTTTAATGTTTCACTTGTTTAATGTTTCACAATGAGTGTGACCCATTCACCACTATCCTCTGAGCCTGACCATTAAGTCAGGATTTTATCCATCCAAATATGCATACCACAGAATGCTAGGGGTTGGAAGGGACCTCTGGAGATCAACTAGTCCAGGTCTCACAACTGAGCAGGGTCACCTAGAACAGGTTGCACAGGATAGTATTGAGATGGGTTCTGAATGACTCAGGAGATGGAGACCACCACCTCTCTGGGCAGCCTATTCCAGTGCTCCACTGCCCTCAAAGTAAATAGTTCCTGCTCATGTTTAGATAGAACTTCTTGTGTTTAAATTTGTGCCTGTTACCTCTCATCCTTTCACTGGGCACCAGGGTAGTATTTTGCTTGCATTGAGACAGTAACTGTGAAAATCCAATTTTGTAAACTGTGAAAATCTGATTTAGTAAGAAACAGTAAATTGTGCCCTGTCACATCTAGTTAGCCACACAAACAGCTTTAAAATGCAGTGCACTGATGACTGCAAAAAGCTGTATTTGCATTCTAGCTGTAAAGTGCCTAGTAATGAGTGCAATATTTTGTAGCTTTTGAGACAGCTGCTTCATATCCATAAATCTAGTTCAAAGTCAATAGCCCTAAAAGAGCTGAAAGAAACCTCTCATGCCCAAGAAAATAACAAGAAAGTAACAAGAGGCTAGAATGTGGCACTGTGGTTAAAATGCAGCAATCTATCAATTTTGCTCCTGCATGAGAGCTGAAAGCAAAATGCCTGAAGGGTTTAAAGAACAACAACCTTTGTTTTGTGCCTTTGTGCAATTGGGATACCAACTGTACTTCTGTAAATCCTGGGGGAGTGTGGACTGTTGAAGGCTGCCTGGAAATAGGTCAGTCAGCACTGCTCTGCTTGGTGTCTGAAGGTCTGGAAAATGATTGAAATCAAGAAACCGATATCTAAGCCTAGGGGAAGTTACTCTATGCCTCTCCTGGGCTGCAGCTCCTGGCCTTCTATGCATGCTCCATCTGTGTGTCTGCGTGCACACCATTTCCCAGCTAAGCAGGCTGGAAGGGAAGCATGATACATCTCAGTATCTGCTGGGTTTGAATAGCCAAGTGATAGAAGCTGTAGCACCCGTGTAAACCTAAACACCTCTGACAAGGATTCAAGTACTTTATGGCTCTCCCTCTAAAAGCTTAACAAAATGTTACCAGTTCAGGTGATAAATACCTGGTTTGCAACATGGCTTATGCATAGGTTTGGGAAGGCAAAGTGAAATTTAAAGCAACCAAAGTGTACTGGGGAACCACAAGGAAAAGCAGCATTGTCATTGCTGCATTTCACTGATCGTTTGCTTCCAGTACTACTGCTGGTGCTGATGAGGGAACACATTGACCATTCTAGAGCAAACACCATTGTCTCTTTCTTTATCTTCCTTCTCTCATCTTTAGTTTTGTTTCTCTATTCTCTAGTTGCTTCTACCTAACAAACAAAGGACAGAGGAATTAACTAACCTGCATACTGGAGATTAGCCCTACTTGACCTACAAGCCAAGGTTCACTCCCCACTGGCTCCATTTGTCTCAGCATCAATACTTGCAATATTTTATTGTTACCCATGGCTGACTGGGAGCATCTGTCCCAGTCTGGTGGAAAATAATCTGTATCAGAAAACCTTAGCATGTAACTAAGTTTCCAGCCCTCATTAGAGTGACAGGTGCTAAAGTTAAAAATTAGAGAACTACCAAACATATCTGGTGAACATATTTTACCACTAATGTAAAAATATGTGAGAAACTACAAAGAATGTTAAACCTCCAGGGAGCAGCTCCAAAAACTACAAATTGCCTTGTTCCTCTCAGCAAGGGCCTTTGGTCAATGTTCTGATGCTGCTATTCTGAGCGTCACCATTCCTCAATAAGCAAAAGACATGGCCAAAACCTACACCATTTTCTGTGAGTCAGGTCTTGCATTATTGGCCCATCTAAGTTCATACCATTTATTTCACTTCCTCACATTGGCTGAAGAGGCAGGTAGGAGCTGAAAAGTTTTCACATCCACTCAAGGATGAATTCACACAATCATGTCAGGGACACAAAGATTACTTTGTAGAAAATACCTGTAGATGAAGCAACCAAGGTGTCTCATTACATGTGTATGTCAAGCACCTACAATTCAGTGATCTTTCTGATCACAGTATCACAGAATCACAGAGTTACTGAGGCTGTAATAGAATTCTGAGATCCTTTTGTTTTATCACCAGACACTAGGGAGAAGGAACCAACTCCCACCTCACTACAACCTCCTTCCAAGTAGCCATAGCGAACAATGTTTTCATAAACATTCATTCTTTGGACAGTAAATTTCTGGACTTTTAGGTCTGCATACTCAGGATTTTGTTGCTGAGTCTGAGGTTTGCCTTCAAGAGCAAGAATCTCCTAAACCAAACAACTTCTAATTACAATTACTCCATTTTTTGAAACTCGATAGTTAATTTCTATAGTCTAAAATAAACCATTTAGGATGAAAAAAAAAAAAAAAAAAAAAAAAGGGAAAACCAGGAAAAGGTTAAAACTTAATGCAAATGCTTCTCATTGTTTATCACAGAATCCAAGAATGGCTTACATTGGAAGCAACCTTATAGATCATCTACTCCAACCTCCCTGTCATGGGCGCACTGATACCTCTCAACTAGAATTGGCTACTCAGGGCCTCATTCAACCTGGCCTCAAACATTCCCATGGAGGAGGCATCCACAACCTCTCTGGGCAGCCTATTCCAGAGTCTTACCACCGTCATTCCTAATAATGTCTTTGTAAGGTCCAGTCTAAAATTACTCTCCCTCCACTCCCTTGTCCTATAGCTAGACACCCTTAGGAAAAGTCTCTCTCCAGAATGAATGAACAAAAGTATTTTCTTCACAGAACCAAAGAGAGCAATGATGGTGCTGTCAACTCAGATGCAACCCACCAGTGAAAACACAGGTATAGATGAAAGGCATATTGAGCATGAAGATGATCTCTTTTCATCTGCAGCTTTTAGCATAAGTAGTCTAAAAAAGCAGCTCATATCTGAAGTTCATTACCCAAATTCAGGTTTTCTTTGCATAATTGAAAGGAGAGATAGACACCTTGGAAGGATATCTCTCTTAGTAAAAGATAAAGCACTCTTTGGCAGTGTCTGTCCACTAGTTCTTAGTCAGTGAATTATTTTTGAATAGAAAAAATGTGGACTTGGGAACATTTGTCCTGCCGTGCTTGGAAAAGCATGTAACAATATTGTTTGCGGGTACTTTAAGACTGCCAGCCTTGACTAGACATTCAATAAAGCAATAAATTTTGCCTTCTTCAAGATAATTGTTGATCTACAGGTCTGTTCTCCTTGAGCACTGTCAGCAATCTAGGCCTGGGCGAATGAAGTTGTATTTGCAGCAGTGATTCTGAGGACAGACTGTCCTTTGGACCGCTCTCACCGAAACACTTGTCTGCTTTCCAGCTGTCATAGCAGTGACAATATGGAAAAATGTCCAGTGAGTTTTAAACCCAAGATCACAACCTGCATTCCTGGCAGAACTATCTGCCCCCATAAAACTCAGAGAAAGCCCTCCAGAGGCAGTAGTTTAGAACAGCTCTAAATTTCCTTGGCATTAAGGTGATGGCTGTGATCACTGCTAGAGAAGTGCAAAGCTGGCTAAAATGCACCTTGCCTGAATACTCTCTCTCAAATTCCACCTAAATATCTAGTTAAGGAAACACTCCTTGTGATAGCAATTTAACTTTCTTTGCAGCTAATGCTGGATGTGAACACTCCATCCCTGGATTTTCTTAACAATTGTCAGTTCAGGAAATTCCAGAGCTGCAAGGCAAGGTCTGCAATATGAAGATGCCTTTTGGCTTACCTTTCTGCTCCCTATTAATTTCTCATGCTTAAAGAACAAGTGCAACTGCCAATTAAAATCTTCATAATCTCTGCCTTTTAATTTATATGAACCTCTGACAGCATTTTTCTTGGAAAGATGCCTGTCATTTGATGTTAGAGCAGTAGGGTGAAAGAAAGCTGCCATCCACTGATGCTTCTGCTTTCTCCCCACCACATTGCTTGAGTGTTTGACTCCAATCACAGAATCACAGAATTAACCAGGTTGGAAAAGACCTTCCAGATCATCGAGTCCAACCTATCACTTAACACCTTCTAATGAACTAAATCATGGCACTAAGTGCCTCGTCCAGTCTCCTTTTAAACACCTCCAGGGATGATGACTCCAACACCTTCCCAGGCAGCCCATTCCAATGCCAATCACTCTTGCTGTGAAGAACTTCTTCCTACCATCCAGCCTGAACCTGCCCTGGTGCAGCTTGAATCTGTCCCCTCTTGTTCTGTCCCTGGGTGCCTGGGAGAAGAGACTGACCCTGTATTTCACAGCTTACAGGTTCTGAGAAATTTAATTTAAGGGTACAAATATGGCCTCGCCGGATCAGCTTTCTAATGGAATGGTGAATGTTTCTGAGTATCTTTAAGATACCATCCTTTGGCTGTTGATGAGCAGAGAGTTGAAGCACCTGTCCTATTAGGACAGGCTTAGAGAGCTGGTATGGCAAAGGTGAGGTATGCTGTATTCCTGTTTTATTATTAAATACTGGATAATAATAATAAAGATATAAATGTATATGTTTGGTTCCAACAGGATCAAAAATGTGATCTTACTAAGAAAAAATGAGGCGAATATATGCCTTATCTCATATAAAATAGCAAAAAAATCTATTTTATTATCCTCAGAGCTGTAATAAGTCTTCAGCTTTAGAGATTTAGACTTAAGGGGTGAAGAAATGTGAAAAGAGCGAAGAGAAAATACGTTTAAAAATAATAATAATATATTTTCTTTTTAGATATGTTGAAAATTTATTCCTAAGCATACACATGAGTATGGAGCAGCCATTGGAAATGAGTTCCTCTGAATGATTATATGACACTTAATATTTCTAAGACCTTCCAGAGAAACAGTCAACTATTTTTTCCCAGTTTCCCCCACATGTTGCTGTGGTCACTGTTTATGCAGTGGAAACTCTCGTGTGTGGGGGTTACTCATGGTCCAAAAATGCCCTTCTGGTTGCTTCTAGAAGACCATAGTTTTTCAGATGAACTCTTCAAGCCTATAGAGCTGAGGAGCTGTTGTCAGGGGTCTATTGCCTTTGAAAAATGAAATAATCCTTAAAAAGCAGAAAAAAACCCACCTTAAAAAGACAATTACATTTTAACTATGCATAATTTCTCACATTATCTCTTCCTTTTACTTACTTAGTAAACTTATTGAAGGGTCTTTTTGTTTTTTTGGTCCACAAACATTCTTTTTTGGAAGACCTCAGTATTTTAATTCTAATAATTTGAACAAATAACAAAGGGGAGTGTAGTTCTTGTTTCATTTGCCAGCAGAAAATTAGAGAGACGAAAACTCTGCAGAGTTAACAAGTTTTTAAGAAGCTGCAGTTGAGCACAACCCATTAGAAAGAAAATGTGGGTCTTATTTTAGCACTTTTTCATGCATATAGGAAAAAGCAGAACAGGCTGCTGCAGAAGTGTCAGCTGTAATTTGTGGTGCTGTTAAGATGAAAAATTGTGCAAGTAGATTCTCAGGCAGTTACCAAGGTCCTTTGCAGGTTAAAAATATCTCCTCTACAATTTTTCCCCTTTTTTTGCTACATGTCTACAAAAGTAACATGCTCATAAAGTATTTAGGTCTGTTGTCACTCTTCCATTGACCAGATAATTCATGAGTTTGAGTTTCAGCCTATTATTTCTGGAAATAGGTGGTTTGTGCTCTGGAAAATTGTGACTTAATCTTGAACAAAGTTGTGGTAGGATTTTTTTTTTTCTTCCTTAATATTAACTAAAGTAGTTGCAGGATTTGTTTCCTTCAATCTTGACTAAAGTGGTTGCAGGATTTGTTTGCTTCCTTAATCTTGAATAAAGTGGTTGCAGCATTTGTTTGATTCCTTAATTTTGTCTAAAATGGTTGCAGCATTTGCTTCCTTAATCTTGACTAAAGTGGTCGTGGAATTTGTTTGCTTTCTTAATCTTGACTAAAGTGGTTGCAGGATTTGTTTCCTTCCTTCCTTAATCTTCTCTAACACAGTTGCAGGGTTTGTTTGCTTCCTTAATCTTGACTAAAGTGGTTGCAGGATTTGTTTGTTCCCTTTCTGTTGGTGTGTCAGACAGGAGATATTCAGTCCATGGCTGCTGAAGAAATAAAGCACCAAGCATTGCCATGTCATCACCTTTTCTAAATAAAGACATTAGTTGGTTAAACCCAGATCACATCTTTAGGAGGCATAAACCAAACCAAAACAAAAGAAAAAGAGAAGATAGTTCAAATGCTTTTAAATGCTCAGCAATTGGGCCTGATTATATGCTGACATTTGAAATGTTTTCTAATGGTGATTGTCTCATTTTTTGGGTTCTTATAATTGCCATGAGCAAATCATGCACAAAGAAAAAGCTTGGTCCTAGTCATTTATATATTGAGTACAGGAAAATAAATAAAAAAGGAGAGGAGAAATACTGCAGACAAAACGAGGTAAAGCCCTGCTCATAGGCCAAAAAAAAAAAAAAAAAATCTACCATTGCTCCAAATGGCTACAGAAATGTCACCTGTTTTCTCAGAGGTCTGCAAACACATGCCTGTAATCCAAAGATGTGCAACTAACACATGGGTGTGTTTCTCTTTACACCTGTCCGAGATCTAAACCAGCTGACTCTTGGACTTGATTTATGCGTTGCACATCTTTTTCTCTTCATTCTGGTAACCCTTGTCATCAAACTGCAATGATTTAAAAGCTAATCACATTTAGTATCATCCGCACTATATATTTATACTGCCTCATAATTTCCCCAAACCACTCTTTGTATAAAGAAAAGTAGCAAACATTTTAAAGAGAGGGTGCAGACACTGATATATACACTCAAATATGCTCTCTATACGCTCTCTCCCCCCAAACACACTCCTACGAGTGGAGAACACCAAACTCATGTGGTTTCTCCAGGGAATGCAGCACAACTGCAATATCCATTTACTTTCATCATTTTCCTCAGGTTGCTTTTCCATGAGTCGATATGGTAGGAATGCACCGCAGAGTCATCAATTTCTCTTAAAAAACAGGAGAAAGCAGTTTTCTGACACCTGTACCATCTCTGGGACACCTGAGGGCCATTGCACTGGAAAATCTGAAGACAGCTCTGCTTTAGGTGAGCCTTTCTAGCCTACACAACCACTACTGCATCTCCTGTGACTTGTCTAAAAAGCTTGGTCAAGATCAGATAGCTCTGCAGCACAGACACCCACCTGGCTAGGAAGCTTAATTTCATTTCTGCAAAAAAAAATTAATGTTTTGAAAAGCCTTTTTTTTTTTTTTTTTTGGAGATGGAAAAACCAAACTCTGTTTTTGCTGTAGGGACATGTTCATATTTCTGAAGCTTATTCTCCAGGCTCCCTCACTCTATAACAGCCTGCTGAGGAACACTGGAGCATGGGAGCTGACTTCCTACATTTGCTTGGGGATATCTTAGGATCAGGAAAGGTGACCAACTACCAGATTCTGTCACAGGAACAGTCAAGAAGCTAAGGAGCTAGACGATCATGGACTCTTGATTCCCAGCAGGAAAGCCTTCTTAGTTTCCACAGAGTTCCACAAAATTAAAAAACAATTCCTAGAATAACTTCTTAGAATAAAAATTTTCTAGATTTAATGCTGAGATGAGAAAGGCAAATAGTTTGTTTTTTTTCTGCTCAAAGTCTATGTTCAGTAATCAAGGAAAGGAAAACATAGCTATGACTATGTTACTTGGTTATGATCCCAGGATTACGTGCAGAAATATTTTGGTTACCCTTAGTATAAAGATAATACTACTGATATAAGGGTATTTTAGAAATGAAGTGATGGATTCTGTTCAGTATGTTTCCTGGAGCCACCATTCTCATTACTTGGAGAGTTGGTGGCTATTTAAGTTCCAGGATGTTTAATGAATTTCCCAAGGACTTTCAAATCGAGGTAAAATCTTCCTTTTCAAATGTAAAGTCAGTAGCCTGCTTTCAAAACACTTAGGGAGCATTCAGGATACTTTTGGCAATAGAGGAAAGTAAAATTATTAATGCTGGCGTTAACCTTTACCTCTTCAGTGTTAATAATATTCACAGGATCACATGATGTTAGGGGTTGGAAGAGACCCAAAGAGATCATTGAGTCCAACCACCCTACCAGACCAAGGTACAATCTATCTCAGGTCACAGAGGAACTGTGCTGGCCTTGAAAGTCTCCAGAGAAGACTCCACAACTCTCTTGTAAATAGGAAAGTGTCATTAGATAGTATTAGAAAGACTGAAATAGAACCCAGAATTGTTTATAGAGGAAACAGAAGAGACTTCTGAAGAAAGGGCAAATTTGATGCATCCATCTAGTTGGATCCAGTTGTGCAGTCACATTTAATTGCATTGTAATTGCCTTTGAGGATGGAAGTTCTACAACTTCTCTGGCAGATCCATTCTTGATTATTTTTACTGTGAACAATTACTTCCCAATAGAAAACTTTAATTTGGAGTTTGTGCCTTTGTCCCTCATTATTTTACTGTGCACCTTTAAGAAGAACCTGGCTTTATCTTCTCTATAACATCCCATTAGACATCAGCTCTGTCTTCTCCAAGGAAGGACAAACCCATCTCTTTAAAGCCCTTTGTGTATGCCATGCATCTCCTAACTTTCACAGTGACCTTGCCCTTCACCCTCCAGTTTGTCAATGTGTTTTTGTACTGTGGAATCCAAACCTGGACACATCTAGATGTAGCTCACAAGAGCTTAATACAGAGAAATAAACAAATAACATTTTTTTGTTATGTGCTAACTATACTCTTGTTAACATAGCTCAGTAGATTATTAGACTTTCTTGTTCCAAAGGCAGACTGATAATTAATGCTTGACTCGCTGACTGCTGAGAACCCAGATTATCTTCTGCTAAACTGTCTTTTACCCAGTCAGACCCCAGGCTGCACCTCTGCATGGGGCTCTTTTATCCTGGGTTCTCATCTGCCCATTTCTTTAGCCTGTCCAGGACTTTCTGAGTACTAGCCCTGTCCTCTTTCAAGCTAGCTGCCCTCTATGATGTAGCAATTACTCCCTGTGAGGACACTAATTTGTCATAGAAGATACTTTAATCCAGATTAACTGCTTTGCAAATAAGACTGTAGAATCATCTTAGCTGAGTTTGCTTTAGCTTGTAATAAAACTTTTCTTCTTCTTCTTNCCTTCCCTGAAATAGTGTTTTCACA
The DNA here is from genome assembly GCA_013396835.1 of Psilopogon haemacephalus. Lineage (NCBI taxonomy): Eukaryota > Metazoa > Chordata > Aves > Piciformes > Megalaimidae > Psilopogon > Psilopogon haemacephalus. Next base: position 378,009 of record VWZI01023947.1, on the reverse strand, counting down.
TGGGAACTTGTCTGGAGTAGCTAAATTCTGTTGGAATACCTTCTTGGTGTGAGCTTTGCTGCTCATTTCCTCCTGCCTGGATGTGGTTTCAATATGGTACTTCTAACATGGGTGCTGTTATCAAGGGCTGATTCTGATTTCAATTACATAGCAGCACTTTATACCAACGTATCCAAATAACCTTATTGGAGTCATTGTGATTTAGTCTGGTATGAGATCAATATCAGGACTTTATGGCTGTTTCAACAGATGCTTTCTCTGTTTAACAGCCAAGCTGGGGAAAAAAATAAGAAAAGTTTGTATCAAGCTATAAATATATTTTTGTTTCTTATCCTTTCTGAAGTGAAAATGAAGTAAAAATAGTTTAATACAATACAGCCCATTGCATTTGGCCCAAGATGAAACGTTTGATATATTCTAAGTAAAAGCAAAGAAGGGAGGATTCACAAAGTAAAAATTCCTTAAGCTGTTGCTGTTCTTTTTCTCTGCCTTTTCCACACTAGTTCCAGGTTAGATTTTTCACTCAGAAACAAAGATCCAGCTACTGGAGTTTTGAGCTTATTTTAAGAAATGCCCTAACAACCAGGCTGTATGCCATTCTAAGAGAAAAATTAAACTCTCCTCTGATATTTTAACATCCACTTTAAACAACATTCATCATTACATGTAAATTAGAATCATAGAATGGTTTAGGTAGGAAGAGACCAAAAAGGTGATCTAGTTCCAACCTGCCATCACAGACAGGGATACCTCCCACTAGAACTCAAGACTTCATCCAACCTACTGAATATGAATTGTATTCATCTGATTAAATTCAGATGCCCACATCTAGATATAGTCAGGTTCCTTCAGATAAGATTCATCTTATCTTAAGATGTTAAATAAGCATGACTTTTTTTTGACCTTCAAGACCTAAAGGGGTCCAACCTCTTCTCCTGAGTGGCAAGACCAGAGGAAATGGATACAAGCTGCACCAGAGGAGGTTTAGGCTGGATGTTAGGTAATATTTATTCACTGAAAGGGTTGTCAAGCATTGGAATGGTCTGTCCAGGACAGTGGTGGAGTGACAGTCCCTGGATATGTTTAAGCAACTTGTGGACATGGTACTTAGTTTTGTGCTGAAGGTTGGACCACTCTTTCAAACAAATATATTCTATGATTCTGCAAATGTGTGTGTTAAATGTCATCAACATTTAACATCACCCTTGACTCCCTCAGCATCCTACAGGATCTTCAGCTAGCTGAGATAACTCTGCACTAGGTTGTGTTCTCCATTTTGCTTTCATATGCTGTGCACACATTTTTATTTTGCATAAATTATAACACATCCTTATGCCATCTCAACTATACAGATGGCATCTTGACTACCAGAATAGGCATTTGGGATGGCCAAAATGAAAATTCAGGGAGTGAAGGAAGTCTTCTTTTCCTCTAAGAAGATCCCAATCTCAGTAGAGAAAGCTGTCTATTGTGGATGCCAGGAAAGAGGGCGAGAATTGTGCTGCAGAGGATTTGTGAGGTGTGGATTTTAATACTGCTGGATAAAAAAATCCTTTACTAAAATAAGAGTAGGGAATGAATCTATTTCCACCAAACTGAAGGAATGTTGGCTTCAATAGTTTGAAAAGTTCCAATAAAAATGTTGCTTTGTCTTAATTCTCTTTAATTTCACCTTTAGCTTGGTCTTCATAAATTGCTGACACCGGAGAGCTTTGCCTCAGGGATTTCAATTCTATTATCAGCTCTTTGTGTCTGATATGAAGAAAGGGACCTTACAATCTGAGAAAAATACCAAGTTACAAACATGGATACTGTGTGCTGTATGTCATGGATAGATGCAGCAGTGGGACTTACCAAGTGTGCACACGTAACAACATAGTCATTAAATGCTAAGACATAAACCTGATCTGAAATCCTAAAATAGTGTGCAATTAATCAAGAATTCTTGATTGAGAACATTATAATTCATTATTTCATTTCATGTTTAAGGAAAGGAAAGGAAAGGAAAGGAAAGGAAAGGAAAGGAAAGGAAAGGAAAGGAAAGGAAAGGAAAGGAAAGGAAAGGAAAGGATCAATCAATGTCTTGTCTGAAGGATGACATTTTGTAGTATGTCAATAAATATTGTATGTCAATAATAATATGTACAATAATTATTGTAATTATCTTCAATATTTTTTAACTTTTTCTCACTAAGAAAAATACAATCCCCATGACTTGAAGAATAAAGAGCACTTATATGAAAAAAAAAATCTAGGGAGTATTGTTATGATGCTCTTATAATCTAAAATTATTTGCTTGAAAGACCTTAATGTCAACCACTGCAGCTAAGACTAAAAGCTGTATTTCATTATAGCATTCCCACAGTTTCACATTGGTACTTCAAAAGATGAGATAGTAAAAAGGCCATGATGAGGCTGGAGCACCTCTGCTATGAGGACAGGCTGAGAGAGTTGGGGCTTTTCAGCCTGGAGAAGAGAAGGCTTCAGGGAGACCTTATAGCAGCCTACCAGTATCTGAGGGGGGCCTACAGAAGGGCTGGGGAGGGGCTGTTCACAAGGTCTTGTAATGACAGGACGAGGGGGAATGGGTTCAAATTGGCGGAGGGGAGATTTGAACAGGATGTTAGGAAGAAATTCTTCACAGTGAGGGTGGTGAGGCACAGGAACAGGTTGCCCAGGGAGGTTGTGTCTGCTCCCTCCCTGGATGTGTTCAAGGCCAGGATCGATGAGGTCTTGAGCGTCCTGATCTAGTGGGAGGTGTCCCTGCCTGTGGCGGGGGGTTGGAACTGGGTGATCTTTGAGGTCTCTTCCAGCCTAGATCATTCTATGATTCTATGAATCATAGAAATGTTTTGGTTGGAAGAGAGCTTTCCTAACACCAAGTCTAGTCAGTAAGGATCCCAAATGGCTCAGGCTGTGGCAGCAACACAGATTTGATATTGATTGTGTTTTCTAAAAGAAAGACTTTATAAAGCCAATCTCAAGAGAATTGCTCAGTCTTTCCTCTCCACCAAAGTGTCCAGAGGAAGATGAAATGCATGCCTGTGGTTGGCATCGGTATTTCAGCCTCAGCTGGGTCATGAAGCATTTCAGCTGTATTTGTTCCTTATAAGCCATGGAGCTGTTGAACTGTGCTCTTCAGTTGAGGTCATTTTAATACTTTGCAGAACACAAAAATATGATTTTAATATAGGGTTGTTTTCCCAGACAGTGCCATTATGTCCCACATTACATTAAACATATACAAGTAACCTTACAGATGCAAACTGTTTGCGTTTTATGTCACAACAATGGCATCTACTTTATAAATAATGTGAAACTTACTCCTACTCACTGCCATGCACGCTGAACAGAGCTACACATTTTTGTTCTCATGCTCATGCTAATACTTTTAAGTAATATGTATTTGTGATGACTCATGGTAAATTCACATATCCCACATGTGCACTACTCACTGATTCAAACTTCAAAAGAATATTATTGCAAAGTCAGGAAGTTGAAAGTAATATAAAATAGAATTAGATTTGCTCATGGATGCAGCCTTTGATACTGTAGTTACACGCTAGGTTTTCAGCAGAACTCTTTTTCTCCTTTAGCAGGCCAGGGGAGGAGTGATGCTCCCTTATTGAGAATTCATATTTTAGTTCTGTTGTGGATTGGATTTGGACCTCAATGAATTGGAATTTAGCCCCTGGAGTAAATTACCAAACATACTCAGAACTCAGAAGCAAAATTAAGATTCTATTTACAATGGTGGACCAAAATAGAGAAGTATAAAATGCAATGAACACATACAAAGGATATTTGCATATATTTACAATTTAGCAACAATAACTCAGCTTTTTTCCCTCCTGGACAGTCCAGAGGGACAGATTTTCCTCCCTTCCCCTCCCTTGTACCTCAGACACAATATGTGAACCAGCAGTAGGTCAGAAAGGAGATAAGGGAGCCATGCAAGCAAGTAGAGCCACAGAGATAAAGTGAAGAAAGAGGACAACAGCATGTCTGTGTATATTATCCAGCAAACAAATTGGATGATATAAACTTATCAGTTATCAATTATCATTATTCTGTGTCCTATCCCTATCTTTATTTAGATTTCACTCAAAGTCTCCCCAGAAAATTCCTATTCTTGTTTGCAATTAGGAAGTAGGCTAAAGTGTTAGTTGTAAATCATCACAATTTCAATATATGATCCTATCCCTGATTTGCTCTCTCATCAAACAATGTCTTTGAACACCAATGATGCCAACTTCTGGGAACAATTAATTAAGAAGTGAAAGAGGGTAGAAATACAGGGTCCATGATTTATTATGCCATGCTGACTAACACCAGCCACCACACTAGCATTGAGAGTACACTTTTTGCTAGCTAAGGTAGCACACTGCCATTCAATGGTTATTTCATTCTCTGCTTCTGTTTCACTCCCAATTTGAAATTCTGCCAAGGGCTTTCATTAGCATCACTCTTTTAGATTTAGGAATACTGCAACAAAATCTTATGGACCACCAAGGAAGGTGGTTTGGGCCGCATCCCTGGAGATACTCAAGGTGAGGCTGAACAGGACTCTGGGCAATGTGATTTAGTTGGGGATGTCCCTGCTGACTGCAGAGGGGATTGGACTAGATGATCTTTGGAGGTCACCTCCAGCCTGGACCGCTCTATGAATATATGATAACAGGAAAAACTAATGGAAGTGGCCATCTGTATGTAAGTTAGTATTAGGACAGATATCACATACCTGTCTATTTTTCATCATGCTGCACAGTTTTTGATCATTTGTACATCACATGTACGAAGGCTTTTAAACATACTCCACATTTAAAATCAACTTCTGAGTACCTTGAGGATAAGGTGATAAGATGCTGTTAACTCATCTTTGTTCCAGCTTTTGTGAGATTAGTCCTGCCACTTCCAAGGCTCAGGTCCTCAGTCTCCATATCTCTGTGCGAAATTCTCACAATTTGTACTAGGATTGAGTTTCTCTCATGACTTACTGGTGAGTGCAATCACAGCCCAGGAACTGCATAGAAGAGTTAAGCTTGGGTGGTAAGTCACAAAGTTCAGTTCTAGAGACTAAAAGACTTTTACATCTTTAATGGCCATGGTTAAAGGGAATAATTTAAAAAAAAAATCAGGAAAAGAGAGGTTCATAGGCAAATTTAGCCTACCAGCTATGATTTATGATGTTATTTCAAGGTATTAGAGAAACTAAATCTGAGAGTGGCAACACAGGCTGGAGCAGCTCCCACTTAGTATTTAGAACGCTTTGTGCCCTCACCTGTTTGCAATCCCTTTTCACAGCAATTCAAGTGTTATAGCATTTTCATTTCAGTCAGGAATCATTTTCTGTGTCTACATAGAAGTGGTTATATGCAAGTGTAATAAGTGTAACTTATGACATTTCAGTATGTAATTTGAGAAAATCATGTTCAAACATATATGTGGCAACTGTTGTTATTCTAGAAAACAGACACCCAGCAGCCCCACAATTTTTTGGGATGTGGTAACATTTCCACTCATCTTCTCACTACTCAAAACTTTGCTCGGTTGACCATTAAAAAAAATTATATATATTTTAAAAATACATACATATATATATATATATAAAATATAAACAAATTATCTATTTTTATATATATATGCAGAAAGATGTTTTGCAATCCCTTTGTTAAAAATGCTGAAGTAAACTCTGAACACAAAGGGCTATTTAAAAATATTTCTAAGCAGGGGGAAAAAATCCCCTGCTTTAAATGTTTGTTTAAAAAGCCATAGGAAAATTTAAGAAGGAAGACTGTAACTAGTCAATATAGTACTGTAAATCTAACCCCTAAATTCGATGCTTGAGCTAGGGAAGTGAGTGATAGCAATAATAGGATGATATCATAAGTGTGGACCAGTGGGACAGAAATATTGCAGGCAGTGGCAAAAGCCTTTTTTTGTGACTGTGGCTCTTACTGAAAAGGAGTCTTGGTGCTGAAAGATTTGTCTTTCTCCACAAGAACATTATTTTCCTCAGAAGTCTGTCTGCTTAATAAGATTCTCATCTAGATTTTACTATTCCTAGTTTCCTGCTTTTTGACCCAAACGTCCTTCAAATTTGTCCTGATGATTTTTATTTCCAAGAAAAGCAACTCTGCCATCCAGCCCTTTCTTTACTCTTCATTTCACATGAATTTCGTTTTACCACTAGATTTCCTTCCTTGATTTCAAGCCACAGCTTTTCAACCAGGCAAATATGAATTCTCATCTTCTGGTAGTTGTTGCTTTGCACCAGCATCAACCTGTCCTGATGCTCTATGTTAATCTCCTGTCCTGAGTGTCTTTGCATCTTCTTTGACACATGCTGGGAGAATTAGTCAGAGTGAAGAAGACAGAAGCAACTTTCTCTCCTTTCTGATAACTGTCTCCACTCCAGCCTTGAAATTACCATTAAGAAAACTCCAGAATCCTTCAAGTACACATGGGATGACAGCATAGCCCTGTGCTGGAGTTGGTAAATGAATCATTCTAACAAGAGAAGCAGCAGTACAGTCTATTGTTTTGTGGGAATGACATATAGACAAATAGCTTCAGAAACAATGGCAGCTTGAGCATGCTCAGTAAGAATGAAACTTCTGATATTTTTGTGGTCAAACTTTAGCAAAGTTTTAGTGAGTTCATGCAAATCAGACTGCTGCAAGATTTCCATTGTGAGTGATTTCTTTTAAGGATAGCAAAAAGCACATCAGTGACACACAAGCTACCCTTTTGCCAGATGTCAAGTTCCCTTCTCTAACATATGAGGAGGGCTCGAGAGCCGCCAAAGTAAAGGTTACAGGATTGTTGTTTTTCTAACAGCAGAAAATAGGTTTTTTTCTCTTGCTTCACAGCAGAAACATTTTGGCTGAAATTTTCCAAAAGATTATTTCCAAAAGAGCCATGCACGGAAAATTTCAACCTAAACAGTTAGTTTGGCAAAAGCATAAGGAATTGGGTCTTAGAATAGGAAATGTTTGCAGCCTTAATACTAGGCAGCACTACCAATTCAGTGTATAATTTACCTCGGTACCACCCTATTACACTGACAAAGATATTCAGCTGCTTGCAAAGCCAAGTTGTGAGCTTAGAAGGCACGAGCATTAGCTCCCAGTTGATACTGACTATTGCTGGCTACCAAGACGCTCTTCTAACCACAACGTTTTCCCATTATTTGCAGCATAGCTGGCTACACTCCACAGCCATGCCATGTCTTGGAACATCCTTTACCAAGTTTTACATTTATGGTGATTTCAACAAGGATGTCTTGGGAAGTTTCACACCCAGAAACACACCAGAGAGGTGTATTTCTCTGGGCAGACTCTTCTTTCCTCCAGCTGGTATTCTAAATGTAATGAGGCACAACAAGATTGATGGTATTTCAAAATGTCAGTCTCATTCATGGACTTGAAGTACAAGCACTGCATTCTTGCTGCTTCCTTTGAAGAACTAAGCTTCCAAAACAGAGAGAAGAGGACACATACCTATGATTCATCATTGCCACTAAGGCCCACTGAAAACAATAACATCTCTAGGGCTGAAAGGGTCAGGTAGAGCACTTCACTGACAGAATATCCCTTCCTGAGCTCCTAGAAGCAATACCACCCCTTATTTAATGTTGCTATGTGCTGTAGCATAGCCAGCTGCAAAAAAAACAATAGTTGAGATTGAAAACATCTATAAAATATTTGAAGGTAAAATGCACAAGGGAAAGTGGAGAAATAAAGCATACTGTTACAAAGGCAGAGCCTTAAGAATGAAGATCAGATTGAAAAAATATTTAACAATGACCACTATCTCAGAATCTCTGAAATGGTTCTTTGCACAGTCAGATAACCCCGAAGATTCCATATAGAGATATGATGCAACAATTATGTGATTGTAATTAAGGAAAAATGCTGCTGTTACAGGTATGAGGGTAGTGTTGCAGATGCATGGTTTCCAGTGAAGGAGTTGAAAGATAGGGACACTCTCTTGAAGGGAAAAAATTCCATTACCTAAGGTATCTAGGAAAGCACTGAGGGGCAAGAATTGTTTCTTATGAAGGTTAAATCTGTCATTAGAAATTAATAATTAAATCCTTACAATCCAAGAAATGAGGCCTCAAAATGATCATCCACTGTCCCAAGATTCACTGTAACAACTCTTAATGTAAAGTAGAATACTGTTTTCTTCTTTCCCTATGCTCAAGTGGAGTTTTACCACTTGGCAAGACACTGAGACTCAATTTTTGCATCGAGACATGCTTCAATATTTCTAAAGCTTTCTGCTTAAGAATTGGAGGGTTTATTTTATCACTAAATATGCCTTAATTTCACATTTTGGAAAGTGAAACAGAAACAAATCAACCAACCAACAAACAACCAAATCACCAAACCAAAACCAAAACCAACCAATCAAACAAAACCCTAAACCAAAAGAAACCCCTGATTATTAAAAATAAATTTATAAGGAGTATAAAGTAACAGTACCCAGGAGTATGAATTAAGAGAGACAGAAAAGTCAGACAGTGTATCTTTCAGTTCTGACAACTTTTGTTATGCTTCTACCTTTTTATGTTTTCATTTGATCCTTAGACAAGTGACTAAAAAGAAAAACAGAGTTAAAAAATGAATGGCAGTACCAAAGGTGCCATCCCATCTACCCTAAATGACCAAATGATTTTCACTAAGAAGTTAGTGCTGAGCTTCAGCCACAAAGATACCATAGAAATACTGACAGCAGCTTTGCCAATGAAGTTATCATTCATTTCACCTACTCTTCAGAGTCATGGCCTGGTGAATCAAATAGCAGCTGGAATGTTTCTGGATGGAAAATAATAAGACTGTTTGAAGAAAAATAGCAAAATTTGAGCATTTGGTTCAATTTTGTAATAGAATAAAAACTACACCCTTTGAAACATTTAATTTAAAATACAAGAAGCAGTCTTGCTTGTTCTCCAAAACAGCCCACACCCTGGTGGTTAAAATGTTGGCCTAAAAGTAGTTTGGCTGATTTTCTATAAAGCATATTTGGTTGGAAGGCAGCTGCTCATTAGAACGGGAGACAAATCTGTTTATCACAATGTTGTTGAAAGAATTCTCAGACCTAGGGTAACATTTATCATCTAAGATGTAACAATGCCCTTACAATGAGATTTCAACCTAATTCTTCTGAGCCTCTAATGAATTCCCACAGAAAAATGACCATAAGGCTTAGACTTGATTTTTGTAACAGACTTCCCATGTTATCTTGAACAAGTTGTATTGGTTCAGATTATAAAAAAGAGTTGAATGTCTAAACTCACTTTGTATGTACACTGGGTTCGGTTGGACTGCATGGTCTACAGAGAGGCCAGAACACATCAGAACAACATATGGAAACATGAACCACGGATCATCAGTGGATAACAGCTTGTTCTTTACACATTTAGTAGTGCTAGGAACAAATACACCATGATTGAGTACTTGTGGCAAAGGATGCTGAGAGCTCCCAAGTTCATCCTCTACTCTCAAAGCTACAGACTTTGGGTTACTGAGTTGAGCACCTTGACATTGCTGGAAGTTTTGTCATCAGATCTGTTTTATAGAGCAGCCGGACTGATTAAATCTATTTTACTGGAGAGACTAGAATTACAAAATCACAGAATATTAGGGGTTTGAAGGGACCTCATAAGATCATCCAGTCCAAGATCAAGTACAACAGGTCACACAGGAGCACACTCAGGTAGGTTTTGAATGTCTCCAGAGAAGGAAACTCCACAACTACTCTGAGCAGCCTGTTTCAGTGTTTTGTCACCCTCATAGTGAAAACGTTTTTCACTTATATTCACATGGAACTTTCTGTGCTCCAGCTTGCACCATTTCCTGTCACTGGACGTCACTGAGCAGAGCCTGGCTTCATCCTCCTGGCGTTGCCCTTCACATCTTTCTAAGCATGAATGAGGTCTCCCCTCAGTCTCCTCTTCTCCATGCTAAAGAGCCCCAGCTCCCTCAGCCTTCCCGCATAAGGGAGATGTTCTACCCCCTTCAGCATCGTTGTGGCTCTGCTCAGGACTTTTTAAAGCAGTTCCCTGTTGTTGAACTGAGGGGCCCAGAACTGGACACAATATACCAGATGTGGCCTCACCAGGGACAGGTACAGCAGGAAGAGAACCTCTCTGGAACTACTAACCACTCCCTTTCTAACACACCCCAGGATACCCTCAGCTTTCTTGGCCACTTAGGCACATTTCTAGCACATGGGAACAGTCCCAGAACCTTACTACTTTGTTTGCCAAACAGCTCTTTTAATCAATTAACCAAACAGTATTAATTTGCTGTCTTACATTCATTTATCAGCATTCCTTTTTGCCTTAAATAGCTTCTTTCCTCACATGAATCTGTGTACCTGAAGTATCTAGAGCCAGCAATCATACTCATTCTAAACTTTGCTTTTTCTAGGTTGGACAACAAATCTTTTATATTATCCCTTTTAAAATAGTTTCCCTCTGTGGCAAATTCCAGTAGGTCTCCTCCACACATCTTCCAATAGGACTCTTTTTTTTTTTTTTTTTTTTTCTTCACTACATAAATGCATTAATACTTCTCTGCCTTTTTCTGGTAATGATTTGCTGGATAGACTTTAGGATCACTCAGCTTTTCCCAATATGGAAAATCACTGGAGGTGCTGAGCCAGTGTGCAACTTGTTCACAGGCCCCAGTCCTCTCTTCTTTTTATCCCTGCTGATGGATGAACCACTGGAAAGATGAGAAAACCCTTCTACTTCAGGTCTATAAGCCTATATCCTAGTTAATCATTGTCAAATTTAATCCCATTTTTATTACTTCAGTTTTCCAGTATTTTGATTTTTCTGGTAATACACATAATCATCTGTATGTGATGATGCTTGTGTCATCAGCGAATTTTGTTAGACCTTTTTTACCACTTGTGCCAAGTTCAATATTAAAAGCGTGATGGAGACTGATCCTTGCGGAGCTCCAGCTGTAAACACTTTTCAGTCCAGTCTACTCTTTTTAACACATGCTACTTGTGCTTCTCCACACCCACACAGAGTTTTCTGTACCAATCTTAATTACTCTTACTTTGTACCAATTCTTCTTACTGTTATGCTCAGCTAGACCAAACTTCTACTACTACAGGACATGGTCTTCAGCTTGAGGTTAATGTATCAGAGATTTGAGTGAGATCTTTCACACCGCAGTGAGCAACAGATCTGGGAGATTACAGACTTCATAATTCCCATCTTCTCTTGATTGCAGAAATATCTCACTAAGCAAGGGCAATGTAAAAAGCGTTTAATACCAGGAGAATGTCTGGAGCTGTAAAGCACAGGAAAGATCCTGGTTGCAAAGGCAAGTGGGGCCCCTAGCTGAGAATTAATATTCCACTGCTCAAACAGCTGTATGTTATGTGCAACAACCATGAGAGAAGTGCTTATATGTCTCTTGAGGATATGTGCTTTAGACATCCTATATGCCAGCTGCCATCCTCCAAGGGTAAAGTTACTTCCAGTCTGTCTTGTTCATAGATTTGAGTCAGGTATAAACAACTTTGGTTGTATAACCCTCAAGGTATAGCATATGCAGAATGTGGTCAAAATGATGTGTAATTCTTAAAAAAACCCAACCCATTTCTTTACATGTGACCATAGTCATTGTTTTGTCCTCAAATTTCATACAATAAATGCTAATGAAGTAGTAGAATGCCTACTACTGGCAGCTGGAAAAGCTACTGGTATCTGGTTTTCTCTCCTCAATTTTCCTCAGTTTTAACATAAGCATTTTTCTAGCATGAATGGATACAGATTTTCCATTAAAAACTGTTAGCAGTGGATGAGTAAATGTCTGCCAATGTTACAGCCAGTTCATGAAGAATCCAGGTTCAGAGTCTCGCCAGCACAGCAATTAGGACCACATGTGCTAGAGAGGGAAGGGAAGCCGATGCATAGTGATGACAGTCCCATAAGGCCTGATGGCTGCCTTTCCAGTCCCAACTTTCAGAGACTTTTAAAAACATATCTGCCTGGTAGAAAGTTTCTGGTTTGTTTATTTAAAACCCACACTACTTCTTTCTATAGTATTTTTCTCCTCTTCTTTGCCTGTTTCTATTTATGCCTTATTAGGTCAGGAATTAAGTCAGTTTTCAAACAGTGTAATGCAAGAGAAATTAAAATGTACTGATGCTGAGGATGTGTATAAATTGTGTCCATACAGATAGCTATATGTGTGTATGTATAAATGTGTGCAGAAACATGTGTACAGGAACATTAAGCCTACAAGTGTTTATACCATGAGTGATTCATGGGAATTGTATCAGCCACTGGAAGCTTCTACACCTCACTCAAAAGCTCTATTTCAATCCTGATTGTTGTGTGACATGTGTGAGTTGTTTAGCAGACTGTGGGGAAATTCATTTGGGGTTATGCTCTATTCAAATATCTGGATCATATCCGTTATCTGGATCATATCAAATACTTGAGGGATTTAGTACCATGGTTTTGTTGATTAGAAGGAGGTTGGACTTGGTGATCTTAGAGGTCTTTTCCAACCGGGTTAATTCTGTGATCATAATGATTTTGGGAAAGGAATTGTAAGCCTTGGTGAGTGTGGAAACCTAGCTGCACAACTGCAATAAGGTTTAATAATTATTTCATAGGATCATAAAAGTTGAAAAAGATCTGTAAGATGACCAAGCACAACCACCAATCCAACACCATCATGCTTACTAAACCATGTACCAAAGCACCATGTCTACACATCTTTTGACCATCTCCAGGGATGGTGACTCTGATACCTCCATGGGTGGCCTGGGCACTCTTTTAGTAGAGATTTTTTTTCCTAATACTGAGTCTAAACTTTCCCTTCCACAACTTAAGGCCATGTCTTCTTATCATATCACTAACCAATTGGGAGAAGATACCAATGCCCACCTCACTACAACCTCCTTTCAGAGCAATAAGACCTTCCTCCAGCCTTCTTTTCTCCAGGCTGAACAACCCCAGTTGCCTCAGCCCCTCCTCATCAGATTTGTTCTCCAGACTCTTCACCAGCTTTATTTCTTTTATGTCCTTCTTATAGTGAAGGGCCTAAAAACTAGCCCAGTACTCAAGGTGTAGCCTTGCCAGTGCTGGCTACAGGGGGGCAATCACATCCCTGGTCCTGCCAGTTGCACTATTCCTCATATAGGCCAGGATACTCTTGGCCTTCTTGGCATTTGGGCAACTAAATAAATTAATGATAATTACATATATACAGGCTGGAACTGTGATTTAAGCATAAATCCAAGTGCAAATGTTAATTAAATTGTATCAGCAATCAAGTGAAAACAAAGAGGAAAAAAAGATTAACTTTTCAAAGTAGGATTAGAGGCTACTGCTACTGTAAGAGTTGAATTGAATATTTTGCAAAGAACAGCTTAACCTTTCTCAGTGATAGCAAACACAGAAGGAAACAGAATTACTGAAGCACAGTGCCTGAGGTGCCAGAGAACAAGCTGCGTGCACTCTTGAGCCAGGGTGGAAGAAGAAAGCAAGGCTATCAGTGCAGAGACCAGGAGGATGCCCAGCTTTATGATTCACAACTTAAAAGACAATTCCAGTCCCTTCTGTGTTCACTTTGTGGACTGTGTGCTAGCCACCTAGCAGGCACATCTGTCCCTCAAGGCTTGCCTGAGATTTGCAAGGTCAGCATGACACATCCCTCACATTAGCCACCAGAAGTCATGGCCAGGTTGCTGCACAGCCCCTGTTAAGAAGTTAAACAGGTAAACTCAAATTACAGGCTCCTTTCCTGGTACTTGGCTGGCCCTAAACTGTCATAGAATCCATGCTGCCCCAGTCTGTGCCACCATCCCTTT
>VWZI01023947.1:315935-363645 GCA_013396835.1 Psilopogon haemacephalus | reverse complement strand
AAAAAAAAAAAAAAAAAAGCTCTGACATCTAGTGACTAAAGGTTGGTAGGAACTGTAAATCCCTAAAGAGTTGAAACCAGACTCATTTCTTTGTCTTTTTTTTTTTTTAATTTTTAAATTTTTTTTTAAGTCATGGCTGAGTGCCATCAGGACACAGCTCTGTTACAGCATTGCAGTGCAGTGGTTAGGGTCAGAATTGCATTTAGGCACAGTCATTGTTGGTTAACTGCCCATCCAGCCTTTCATTCACATACAGCACATATGCTCGTAATGCATTTCAAGGCCTCTGTAACATGGACTCAAAACCAAGAGAGAGGACAATAAAGATTTAACCAACCAGCATAGCTGGTTCTTTTCCCAGTCTCTGAACTCTATCCAGAAGAGACAGCCAGACGTGGCTTGAGGAAAGAGACCATAATCCAGAGAATGAAAGAAGAAGGTGCAGAGAAAAAGAGTTTCAGGACATCAGTTAAGATAAAAAAAAAAAAAAAAAAAGAAAGAAAGAAGAAGTTCTTACTTCCATATGGGAGTAAGGAGTCTACAGATGTGCAGAGGATGGCAGCTTATTCTCAGCTTCAGGCATACATTTCTCAGGAAATCACTGACTTCCAGTGTAGCCCCCAGAATTGGTCTGTTAGATAAAGAAGCTCTGAACGTGTACTTCCTCTTCACGTAATGTTCCCCTGATGTTTTAAGAAAATGGATTTACAATATTCTTGTACACAGATCCTAGCAATCAGGGCCTTTGTGGCAGCAAAATTAATGTTCTTGTTAGATGGTGTTTTAAAAACCTCCTTCAGGGCACAGCTATGGTATGGAGTACAGCACAGTGCTGTGCAGAAGTTGTGTGGTGTCTTGTGGTAACTAACCCATCAATAACCCCTGTTTCTTTGCTGCCAGGTGGGTCTCCATTCCCTACCTTCACTGATACAGCAGCTAGCCTCTAGCACACAAGCCTTCAAACATTGGTGTGCTTTTCCTGGGCTTTCCTCCTTCCAATTTAGTTTAAAGCCTTTTCAATGAGCCCTGCTGGCTCCTGGCCCTTTTGAGACAGATGCATCCCATCTATTGCCAGCAGGCCTGGTGTCCTTGTGAATAAGGAGCCCAAAGCCCTTCTGGTGACACCAGGCTATGACATCTGTCAGCCAAGCTGCTGTCTCTGTAGGCTGCTGGATGAGGGCATTTAGGTCTATCATCTCTTTCTGTTAAGAGCTTCATAGCTCCATACCATCTTCCTATGTATGGCCTTGTTTGAGTTTTCTTGTCCTAGTTTTAACTACTTCCAAGTTTTGTATGGCATTCCGAAGGTCTGGGGGGTCCTGTGTGAGAGACTATGAAATGCCCAAATGGAATACTATTGTCTGATCGTGGTACTATTAGCAAAACCATTGCTGTTGACAAGCCTACAAAGCACACACTTGACACTCTTTCTCCATTACAGAAACCTCACCATTTGCTGCTAAAATGTCAGCCAAATCATATGAAGTGATATCTTCCGATTAGAGCTGGGTTTCTAAAATAACCTCTCTTTCTATTCATCAGTTTTATGTTGTGTTTCAGCAAAACAATCCACTTAACACAGTGAAATTCAGAAAACAGAAGCACAGTTTTAATGCAGAGAACTCCTTTTCCTCTCTGTTTCTTTCTGTGACCTCTATAGAAGACACAAGGTTTCATGCATGAACTGCAGTTGGCAGGACTTAAATGTCATAAATATTCATTTTGTTTGGACTTGATGATGGAACAAGGATATGTGAAATACTGGGTTTGAGACACATTCTGTGAATTTTGGGAACTATTTTAGGAGACACACTCATTTTACCTATTTGGTAAAATTTTTGGCCTTGATACTTGTCTCACAGTAATCTTGAACAGGATGAGGCTTGCTAGGTCACCAAGTTTAGTCTTCTTTTATAGTGAATGACCACTTTATGATAACAACCTACATTCATTTATCCAGGGATGTGTAAATGTTTTTTATTAGTCTGAAGCAAAACCTGCTCAGTTACACAGCTACTGCTGGGATTTCACAGAATCACAGAATTGTCAGAGTTGGAAGACACCTCAAAGATCACACTAGATCGGGTTGCTCAGAGACACATCCAGCCTGGCCTTAAAAGCCTCCAAGGATGAAGCTACCACCACCTCCCTGTGCAACCTGCTCCAGTGTCTTGCCACCCTCATGGTGAAAAACTTCTTCCTAACCTTCAATCTGAATGTACCTAATTCTAGTTTGGTTCCATTTCCCCCACCTTGTATCACTACCTGGCATCCTAGACAGTCTCTCCCCAGCTTTTTTGTAGCCCACAGGACGAGGGGGAATGGGTTCAAATTGGCAGAGGGGAGATTTAAACAGGATGTTAGGAGGAAGTTCTTCACAGTGAGGGTGGTGAGACACTGGAACAGGTTTCCCAGGGAGGTTGTGGCTGCTCCCTCCCTGGATGTGTTCAAGGCCAGGCTAGATGAGGTCTCAAGCAACCTGATCTAGTGGGAGGTGTCCCTGCCTATGTCAGGGGGTTGGAACTGGATGATCTTAGAGATCTCTTCCAACCTAAACCATTCTATGATTCTATGACCCATAAAGATACGGACACAATACACCAGGTGGGGTCTCACCAGAGTGGAGTAGAGTGGGAGGATCACCTCCCTCAATCTACTCTTGATTCAGTGCACTATGTCACTTCTGCACTAGTACATTGGTAGAAGTGGAAAAGTAAACTGGCTAGAATAGCACAGCCTACCACTAAAGTAAGAGGGAAGAGCTACACTTTATAAATCACAGTGGTTATCCAGAGAAGCTGGAGGCAGCTGTGTGTAAACAGGAAAGTTGTGCAGCTGTTTCCCTGTCCAGTGATACAGTCTGAGAACACATGGTCTGACACTGATGAATGAGAGTTTCTCTTAGTCCTTAATATAAATCTGTGTCTGGCCCTCAGTACCATGTTTAAGTACCTTGTTGGGTCTGGGCCATCACTGTGGTATTAACAAATATTTTTTCTGTGATTCTTAAAGAAAGTTCCTTTCTGTTAAAAGAACACTTTTAAACAGCATCAAAGTATTTCTTGAGTGTGAAATGTTATCACTTACAAGTTGGTGCACACCAAGTGTCTCCGTAGTGAATCTGAACATTTCATAGTTTATTCCATATGCTCTTCAAGCATGTTCATCTACTAAATTGTTTTCATCTATCTTTTGATGGTCTATCAACAAGTTCTGGTCATAATTTGGAATGACCCTGGATGGTAGGTTTTGGTGAGGATGCTGCATACATTTTTTCTAAATTTATGTGGCTTAAGAAACCTCAATCAATGTCAGGGAGAAAAAAAAGAGAGACAGAAAGAAAAAAGAAAAGAAAAGGAAAAGAAAATAATAATAATAAAAGAAAAAGAAAAAGAAAAAGAAAAAGAAAAAGAAAAAGAAAAAGAAAAAGAAAAAGAAAAAGAAAAAGAAAAAGAAAAAGAAAGAGAAAAAGAAAAAGAAAAAAAAGAGGGGATGGGAGGAGAGGAGTAGTTATTTTCACAGGGTCATTACATTCACCTATCTGGTAAATTTAATTTTTTATGAACCCATGAAATGAGTTATACCTGGAATTATTACCATGGCATCGCTGGAGGCTTGAAGCATCTTTCTTTGCCTGCAATGTTCTTTGGTGGATAAGCAGTAGGAAAATCATCTTTCCAGCTTTCACCAGTCTTAAAGCACTCTGGAGAGACATTTTAATCCCCAGGCACAGATGGTGGAAATATATCACAGAGAACTGAGAGGACCTCCTGTAAACTACCCTCAGTTTAGCAGCTAAAGTTGCATCTGTGGATTCCTTCTTGATGATACCCTACTTAGCCAGACATACTATTTCCCAAAATGCTGTCACTTTTCAATCCTTGTCAAAGATTTTGTTTTCTTACCTTTTTGCTCTGATCCTCATGGGCTGGGTACAATCTTGTCCTTAGAGGTTAGGCTGCCAGCAGTGATGCAAAGGGCCACAACCCTGACCATTTCACAGATTTTATGGCTTTTTGGGTTTCTGTGTCTAGGAGAGAGTGAAATGTGACTACAGTGATTGTCCATGCAGTGTTCTATGCAGTGGCTAAGGCACTAAGGTCAATTAGTTATAGCTGGTTGGAGTTTACCTTCTAATTACTGCAGAAACTGTGTTTTGGTTTTTTTTATGCTGGTCCTATGTGTGTAGATTTAGCCAGCTACAAAACTGTAGTTGAGCTTCAAAGACCAAGAAGGAAAACCACCAACACAAGCTTCAGTGTTGTGATTTTGATAGAGTCATCCCGGTTAACAAATAGCTGTCAAAGTAACATCCCAAAAGGCAGACAAGTTGGAAAGAAATCTCCCAGCTATTCTACTTGGAAATAGGTGTATCTATTTCAGCCCAAAGGGATTTGAGACAGCTTTAACAATGGTGTGATGTGTTTTCTAGGCTGGAATAAAGTTTGTCCAGAATTTGGATAAATAAAGAGAAGTCGAACTATTGGCAATCGTCTCACAGGCTTCTCTCACTCAGTTATGCCTTCATGGCAGAAGCAGCCTCCACTATTACTGAATCCTAGAATTCTAGAACCATAGAGTTGTTTCAGTCAGAAAAAGACCTCTAAGATTGACTCCAACCTTCAAACTGCTACCACCACAGCCATTAAACCACATCCCAAAGTGTCATGTTTACACGTTTCTTGAACACTTCCAGGAACTGTGACTCCAGAACCTCCCTGGGCAACCTATTTCAATGTCTGATCACTCAGTAAAGAGATTTTTCCTCATATCCAAACTCAGTTACACCTTCATGGCAGAAGTCGCCTCCACTCTTACTGAATCATAGAATTCTAGAACCATAGAGTTGTTTCAGTCAGAAAAACCCTCTAAGAAAGACTCCCACCTTCAAACTACTACCACCATAGCCATTAAACCACGTCCCAAAGTGACATGTTTACGTGTTTCATGAACAATTCAGGGATGGTGACTCCAGAACCTTCCGGGGCAACCTATTTCAATGTCTGATCACTCTTTCAGTAAAGAAATGTTTCCTCATATCCAGCCTAAGCCTGGCACAATATGAGGCCATTTCCTCTCATCCCAGCACCTGATAGTTGGGAGAAGAGATCAATACATACCTTACTGCAACCTCCTTCCAGGAGCTGTAGAGAACGATGAAGTCTTCCCTCAGCTTCCCCTTCTCCATCTGAACAACCCCAGTTCCCTCAGCTGCTCCTCATGGGCCTTGTTCTCTGGACCCTTCACCAGCTTTGCTGCCCTTCTCCTCAGGCTCCTGAGGTTGCTCTTCAGCCTTGCTTTTCATACACCAACAAATCTCTCAGTCAAATGGGTCCTCTGATCAGGCCAAGCTGAGTGCTGCTGCTTTGGTAGAGTGGTTGTCCTCCAAAAAAGAGATAGGAGTCAGACCTGGTGGTCCCAGGATATTGTAACGTTGTTCTATTCTACTTCCAGGCGTGTAAGGCAGTGCCTGGTTCTCATCTCCCTGCCTCTCCCCCGTTCACTGCTCTCTCTGGGCAGAGCACAGGTCCCTGCTTCTCTCCTGGTGTGTGTGTGGAGATGGCTTCTGTCGGGCAGGGCGTTTTGAGCTGCCTCATGCGGCCTGCTGAGGCCTCCTAGGCCTGAGGCGGGCAGGGCAGTTCTGGCCTGCTCTCAGGCCTGCCCAGGGTGGAAGGAGTGGAAGATTCCAGAAGGCTTAGGTCCGACAGATTTAGCTTAGCTTGTGGATGTATTCATTCTACCTGATTGCCTTTTGTCAGAACCTGACCCTTCCTCTTGTGGAAGGGCTGCATTTCCAGTCTTTGGCTTCACATATTACCACATTGGTAATGTATTTTTGGCCAAGAGCATTGATTGTGGTGTGAGTCAGGGCACTGACCCCTCCTGGAGCCTGCATGCTGTAGTTGTTCTGAAGTGTTCTGCCCTTTATCGGTTTCAGAATCTGTAAGGCAATAAAAGGTGTAATAATCACCAACAATTGTCTCATGTGTTGAAGTAACTATAAATATATACTTAAAAAAAAAAAAAAAGTGAAAAATTGGACCTAAGACTTCCCATGAATGTTGTTTCTCATCGTGGTTTATGATCTCAGGACGACAAATCCTTGTTACAAGGCATTATCTCGACAACACAGTCCAGTCATCATGGATGGTTAATAAAATCCCAGAATCACAGAACATTGGGGGTTGGAAGGGAGCTCAAAAGATCATCTGTCCCAACATCCCCTGCCAGAGCAGAATCACCTAGAGTGGGACCCACCGGAACTGATCCAGGTGGGTTTTGGATGTCTCCAGAGAAGGAGGCTCCACAGCCTCTCATTTATAAGAGGCTACCACGAAGTATGTGGTAAGCAACTTCTCACTGAAAGCCACATCCAAGTGAACTAACCCAACTATGTGCTGCACTCTTGAGTTTCAGAACATTCTGTTTTCTTTGTAAGTGCAACACAGCAGGTACTGAAGACATTTTGCGTGTTTTCAGTGGTCTCATTTTCCTCGCCTGAAATGTGGTTCTTTAGCAACATGATACTATGAAAATCTCCTGTTTCAGAAGAACCGTCCACATACACATAATTCACAGTGCCATTTCATTCTTACACAACATTTCATTCTTAGATTGTATTTTTCATAGCCCACAGAAAACAGGAGTGAGGAAATCCCACAGAGTCACTGAATCCTTCCCCACAAGAGGGCTGACTATATCCAAAACCCTTCTTGGCTGATGATTGTCTGATGCTGGTCTTTAAAATATCCAATGGTAGAGTCCACAATGTCCTCGGACAGCCTGTTCCAGTCCCTGCTCTTCTCACTACTTGACTCTAAACTACAACGCCTACAATCTGAGCCGGCTAAAGACAGTTTGTTCTATTTATTACCTTTTACATATTTAAAGAGTATAATCACCGCCTCCAGCCATTCCCTCTCCAGCCTAAAGACTCCAAATTCCTTTGTCATTCCTTTTTCCATAGATAACACTTTCTAGACCTCCAATCATTCGTCTTTGTACTGTTTCCAAATAGCCTTTATATTCTTTAAATAAAGACCTCAGAAAAGCACCATTGTGGCTCTGCTGTGGCCCTATCATACTGTGTAGACACACATGGTGTATGAGATTTCTGTTCACACATCTCAGAATGATATTTGCTTCTCTCCCCATCCACATGAAGTTGTTTCATGCAGAGTTTGTGGTGCATTATAACACTGTGCTTTTCCTACTGAATCCATTGATCAAATTATGTACATGGACTATTCTTTATAGAATCATAGAATGGTTTAGCTTGGAAGGGGCCTCCACAGGTCATCTATTCCAAGCCCCTCTGCAGTAATCGGGGGCATTCTCAACTAGATCAGGTTGCTGAAAGCCTTGTGGGGCTCACTTTGAATATCTGAAGGGATGGGGCCCCAACCGCACCCCTGGGCAACCTGTTCCCAAGTACGCCCAAGTATGTTTATTAACCTACACCTTATTTCATTTTCAGTTTGTGAGGATTGTACTACTCTCTTCCATTGTCCTTGAGGGTTGTTCCAAGTTGTTCCAAACTCCTACACCAGCTCCAATACAAATAGAAACTCTATTTAGCATTGCACTTTAATCTTGCACTGATTGTACTGTAGCTTCCTAAGACCATATTTCTTTAAATTGGTCTGAGAATGTTATGGGAGAAACTGTCAAAATTCTGACAAAAGTCAAGAGATATCTGGCATCTGTTGACTCTCCTCTGTCCACAAGGCATTCAACTCCATCATAAGTAGAAGTGAAGCGAGTCTGGAGAGGTTTACTCTAAACAAGCTCACGTTGGCTCTTACTTACCTCCCTATTATCTTCCAAGTGCTTACAAATAGTTTAGATGATTATTGTTCCAGTACTTTTCCAGGAACTGAAGTTAAGATGATTCCTCCGCAAGCCTCTGACTCTTTCTTTTTCCCATTTCTAAAGATAGGTTCTGAGTTTGCCATTTTCCAGGCTCTCAGAACTTCATTGTTCCCCTGGGTGTTCTCAAAGACAATTGCTAGTAGCTTGGAAATTATTTCAGTTAGTTCTATAAATGTCCTGAGGTGAATTACAGCAGGGCCAAGTGATTTGACAACATCCTTGTTGGACAAGTTCTTGTCAATTTTCCCCCTGTTCCCATTCTATCTCCATTTCCTCTCTTTTTATTACTGATATTAATTATGACAAACTTCCAACCACACTTAGTCTTTTGCATGACAAAGCAAATCAGATTTTCTTATTGCCATCATTCATGAGATATTTGGTGTTCATCTCCACTTTGGATGTTTCAGAAGAGATTAAAAAAGACATAATCCTGTTACAAATATATAAATCGAGACATGATTCTCATATAATTTACAACAGAAGAGATTAGGAGAGTTGTTCTCTAATTCATTGTTGTTAAGGTGAGGGAGAGCAGAAATAGCTGCCAGAGAAAGGAAATTAATTGGAATAGCAATTTATAGAGCTCTGAAGATGTGGATTTGGTGCAACTGTTTCATTACTCATCAAAGTGATATTATTATTGTATGCAGTTTATGTCAATTAGCAGCTTTTTCAGTAATAAATATTATAATAGTTCAGTAAAAAGTGTTAAATAAAAGGCAATGAAGAGGCATACAATGAGATCTCATGGACTTCATGAAGAAGTGATCACTATTTTTAAGTTATTAAAAAAAATAAAAAACTTAGTTAAAAATAAAATTTCCAAAAGACAGAGGAACAACACAGATTAAGCCAACTTTTTTAGGATCCATAAATCCTTCTGATGGGAAAATCTTTAAATCTTCAGCTTCTAGGAAGAGAAAGAATGTTGATTCTGGCACTGACTGTTAACTATCTACCTATCATTTTTCATGAGTTACCAAAGATGAAGCCAGTTAGGCACTCATGATAAATTTCCTCCTTGTGGAAATGTATAAAAATATGTCAGCTTTGTTTAAAGACCTTTAGCTTCACCAACCTATTATTTACTGAACAGAGAAGCTTGGCTTGATTAGTCCTTGGATCTAGCCATTTCGACTCACAGATGCAGCACTCACATCTCAGAGAGATGGAAAAAGGAAGGAACCTTTCACAGATCTTGTCCTGTCGTAGCACTGAAGTCTACTTTGGGGACTCAGCTGTGCTAAAGCTAATGTGTGAGAGTAGCCTCAGGCATTAGAGTCTCTTGGGCATTAGTCAGCCTTGGAGATACACTCAGAGTTTTCTTATCTCTCTCAGCTGGAAGCAGCTGCATTGAATGATGGGCTGGCAGAACATCCATGCTGGACAGCAGCCAGGCAGTTAGAGTCACCATTCTCCCATTCCTTGTGCAGGACAGTCCTGTTCCTCACTCACCTGTCAGTTTATTTCTTTTGTTTCAGTCACAGGAGGATGTCCCTGCTCTGAAATCATGAGCAGAGCCTAGAACTACTCTCTCTGGCAAGCAGGAGCTCTGAGGCTGAATTCTTTGATACTCAAAGAGAAATTAGGTCTATGACCTGAGAGGCTGTTTGCTGAAGTTGGCATTCATGCCTTCAGAAGAGTATGCCCAGCTCCAGCAAGGAGTGTATCCAGCTATTGTCTTTGCCTAGGATTTCCTGTAGACTACCTCTAAGTGCCTGCTTTCCCAGGGAGACACATACAGACTTGCTCTTCACTGTGCACCTCACAAACAGCCAGCTTTGTTGGTCTTGACCAGGGAGTTGATCTCCAGTCACCTGCTGTCTTGGACAGTTCAGATCAGTGCCTTGAACTGCCAGTAAAAATAGGGCCAGCTAGGATTTCTGCCAGTAAAACTATTTCTTTTGTCAGATCATGTTCAGGAACTCTGAATTTCCAGGATTCACATTTCACAAACAATTCTGCCATATGGAAAGGCTAGGAATTCCTGGGCTTCCAGTGTCTATCTTCTCATCCTAGAGCCAGGGCTCTCAAGGTTTCCATGGGCCTTTGTCCATGAAGAGGAACTGGCTATGGGAAAGAGAAAATTATTTCCAGAGAAATATTTTTTAAATTAAGTTTTCTTTCTGCTTTTATGGAGAAGACCTTTAAAAACAGTGAAAGGGTTTCCCAAGAGAAGAAACCAAGAGAGTAGGTAGGGGATGAAAGTTAATGGAGAACTGCCAGGTGGCTGGAGCACCTCTCCTACAAAGACAGGCTGAGAGAGTTGGAATTGTTCAGCCTGAAGAAGAAAAGGCTCCAGGGAATTCTCCTTGCAGCCTTCCAGCACTTGAAATGGATCTACAAGAAAGCTGAGGAGAGACTATTTACAAAGGCTTGTAGCACTAGGACAGGAATGATGGTTTTAAACTAGAGCAGGGTAGATTTAGATTGGACATTAGGAAGAAGTTCTTTACTATGAGGATGGTGGGACACTGGAACAGGTTGCAAAGGGAGGTGGTGGAAGCCCCATTTCCTAGAGACAGTGAAGGCCAGGCTGGATGGGGCTCTGAGCAACCTGATCTAGTTGGAAATGTCCCTGCTTACTGCATGGAGGTTGGACTAGACGGCCTCTAGGGGCCCCTTCCAACCCTACACATTCTATTATTCTGTGATTGTCTGTCCAAATCCACATTATGACAGTGAGAGATTTGTAGTGTTGCAAATGTAAACCATATCTATGAAAATTTGTGTGACAGGTGCCTTCCTTTGGCTGAGTAGTTTTAGAAAACATCAGAAAAAATAGCTCAGCTGTTGCTGAAAGACAGATAGAGAAAAAGATTTATTTCAATCAACTGAAAAAAAAAAAAACCAACAAAAACTTCAAGGGAAAAGCCTCTACCTTCCAGTCATTCCACAATAACTTCAAATATTCCAGGAAGTTATTCATTTCATCACTTGCAGGCCAAAGAGCTGTCTGTATCCTGGGCTGAATCAAGAGAAGCATGGGCAACAGCTTGAGGGAGGCGATTCTTTCCCTCTACTCCATATTGGTGAGACCTCACCTTGAGTACTGTGTCCAGCGCCCTGGAATCCCTATTACAAGAAGGATATGAAGTGTGTCCAAAGAAGGGCCATGAGGATGATTCTTTCCAGTGAGGGTGGAACAGGTTGCCCAGGGATGTTGTGGATGCTCCCTCCCTGGTGGTGTTCAAGGCCAGGTTGGATGAAGCGACCTGTTCTAGTGGGAGGTGTCCCTGCCTATGGCAGGGGGCTGGAACTAGATGATCTTTGAGGTCCCTTCCAACCTAAACCATTCTATGATTCTGTGATCAGAGGACTGAGATCCTCTGCTGTGGAGACAGACTGAGAGTTTTGGGGCTGTTCAGTTAGAAGAAAAAGCTCCAAAGAGACCTTTGGTAGCCTTCCAGTATAGGAAGTGGGTTACAAGAAAGCTGGTGAGGGACATTTTTAGGGTGTCAGCTAGTGATAGGACTGGGGGGAATGAAGCAAAGCGAGAAGTGGGTAGATTCAGATTGGATATTAGGAAGAAGCTCTTAACTGTGAGGGTGGTGAGACACTGGAATTGGCTTCCCAGGGAGGTGGTGGAAGCCTCATCCCTGGAAGTTTTAAGATCAGGCTGGACATGGCTCTGAGCAACCTGATCTAATGTGAGGTGTCTCTGCAAAGGGGATGGAGCTAGGTGACCCTTGAGGTCCCTTCCAGCCCTGACAATTGTTTGGTGTTTGAGCCTGTCAGTTATCCACCACTCTGCTTTTCATCCATCCTTCCTCACAGAAGATGGTTAAGGATGGCAGGGAATCAAAATAAAATAACAATCCGGAGCAGAGAAGCAAACACTCTGCCACTGGACAGGACTAGTAAGAGGTAAATTTAAGATATTGCTTGCAAAGTTGTTTTCTATCCCCTGAAGGGTCTTCCTTTTCTTTGTGTTTTCAGAGGGTTTATTACAGCCAGATAATTACAGGCAGGGTCGTTGTTTATTTAGTTAGTGAGGTCCAGCATAGAATCATAGAATAATTTGGGTTGGAAAAGACCTTTAAGATCATTGAGTCCAATTATTCTCTAACTCAGTGAAGTCTGGTGATGAACTATGTCCCTCAGCATCTCTGCTTCTCTGAAACATCCAGGGGTGGGAATGCAATCATCTCCTCAGAGAGCCTGTTCTAGTCTTTGATAACCCTTTCAGTGATGACTAGCACTAAGCCAGAGTTAAGAATCTCAGTCCTGCATGGCTGCCATGGTCTCTTCACTGAGCTCACCAGCATTTTCAAGCAAACAGTGCATTAAAAGGGGTAGTGGTTTCACACCATTAATTGTTTTGCCCACATTAATTTTCCCTGCAACCTGAAATATTCAGGAGCCCAACACTAGCTGCCAGGAGTTCCAGGGATCAGCTCCCATCTGTCAGAATTTATTTGTTTGGGATATGGATTCAGCAAGCTCAATGCAGAATTTTCTGCCAGATTTAGCTTTAATCTGGCCTGGCCAGTGTGTCCCACTACTGTTATCCAGGATAACTCCATCTCGTAACAGAGAATTGACTACAGAGGTGTGTACTTATTTCTTGCCCCATGCTGCTACTTGAAGGAGTGAAGTAGGGTAGAAATAGTTTAATTTATGACTTTATGATCCAATACTTCTTGTGCCATTGATTCAAGTCCCCTGCTACTATGGAATCCACTTCATCTAATCCTGTTCATAAATTTAGCTCAAAATTGGTGATAGTTCTGGTCCATACTATGGCCCCAGGGGAGTAATTAGAGAATAGCATTGCTCTGATTGTTTGGATCATTATGGTTTCCAGACATAGTTCCTGGCTGGTTCATGCGTGATAGTTCTTATGCCAACATTGTTTTTGAGCTTGGACATCCCTTCCCTTTCTACATTATTTAATCTCTTCATGTGTTTGTAGTCAATAATTAAAAGGATGAAATAAAAAAGTCTTTCATCTACAGTTATATTTCTCCAAATACATATTATATGGCTCCAATTCAAAGAAAAGCCAAGCTAAGCTGATACTTTGGCATCAGGTTAAGAAAATATTCTTCTTGTCAAGCTGGGATAAATAAGTCCAAAACGTGAGCTGGCAAATGCCTCTTGTCTCCCTACCTGTGCATCCTACCTTTTGTTGCCCTGTTCCAAAGAGTCATACTTCAGTGCTCCTGGACCCTGGGAAGTGCTGCCAGAGCAGAGGATCCTGCAGCATGTTAATGGTGGGCAAAGGATCTTTCAAGGTCCATCAGTACATGAAAATGGGGCAACTGTGACATTCTGTACCTGTACTAATTTACTCTACCTCCAGGAACAATTGCAGGTTTTATCAGCTGGATATTTTGGTACTGTCCTGAATTTTTTTTTTTTTTTTCTCTTTCCTTTCCAGTATATGAAGTAAAGATTGTAGATGCCATAAGACACCTGGACTGGACTGGCTCAGTTGAGCCAGCTGGGAAAGTTGCCATTGGATTGTTTCCTTTTATTTCAGTGGGGTTTGGATCAAGCCCCCAAATGATGTGCCATGCCAGAGTGATGCAGGGTTTTGGCCTGTTGTTTTTTTTTCTTGGAAGTATTGTCCAGTTGACTTCAAGGAAGAAATCCTTCCACCTACTTCCCCAAACCTTGTATTTTTGAAGTGTTTTCTTTAACTGTTAGAATCCCTCATGGAATTTGCAGTGCCACAAGCAGCTCTTGGGTGAGGCAAGGGGGAAAGAGGGGGAGAGGTTATGTTTTTCTCAAAGATTGGCTCAGTCAGTAGAGAAGTGATTATTGTTAAGTTGATGGTGTGTGGGTTAGAAGGGTAGAACGATGCATGGTAGGGGTTTTTTTTACTATTTGGAGTTAAACCAAATAAGCCAACTAAACCTTCAAGCAGAGCAAGGAACCCTGGAACAGAAGCCATCTGCTGGTCAAGCTATTCTGTCCTTTGGAAAAATATTTGCACAAGTAAAAGCCGGGACAGAAAGAAGCCTCTATGTACCTCAAAACAGCTATGGTGTGATCCTATCCATCTGATTTATATTAGGATGGAGATTCCAATAGTGCTCTTTTTGGTTCAAAGATCAAAATGCAGATCTTGGGTGTTTTCTCGGTGAGTAGAGGAGTGAATTCTAACTCACCTACTTTACATGAGGGTGTTATTTACATTAACTAATTGCCTGTGCTGGAAAAATGTGTTGATACAGACATTTTCATTTCTTTTGTTCTTACAACAGATTTCGATTCTTTGAGGACTTTTTGTACTCTTCACATGCATGAAAGTAGAACCCATGGGCTGCTCATAGCAAGATCTGTAAATAGTCCCCAGTTTCTACTTTTGTTTTAACTGGCATCAGCAGAAGTCCATAATATTCTGCTTTACAAGCTAAGTTTTATTTATTGCTTTTAGAAAAAGGACCTTACTATATAAAATATATATTGACTATCTTAGCTCATATTGTGCACAGAAGCCTGAATAGTCCTTGCCACCAACACAGAATGTCAGAAATTAGAAACAGATGGTAATTGCTAGGAACAAAGATGAGGTTTCAGAGGAGAATGGATTCAGTGCATTCCGGAGCACATAGAGTACTTTTTTCCATGCAGATTAATAGCTGTTATAAAGGCATTGTGCTCAGTGAACTCACAGATCACTGCCTTACCTAGAAAGTGAAGCAATCAATTATTACAGGCTGACATAAGTCAGGAGTCTGTGAAGGGGTCAGTGTGACTGATAGGAACCTTGGATTATACTAGACACTCTCTTCCACATTTTGTTTTGCAGTGCTGTGGCTCTTGCTTTTATTTTATATATTTGGAGCACCTCTGCTATGAGGACAGACTGAAAGAGTTGGGGCTGTTCAGTTTGGAGAAGAGGAGGCTCCTAGGTGAGCTTCTTGTGGCCTTCCAGTATCTGAAGGGGGCCTACAAAAAAGCTGGGGAGGGACTTTTTAGGCTATCAGGGAGTGACAGGACTAGAGGGGATGGAACAAAGCTGGAGGTGGGGAAATTCAGATTGGGGAAATTCAGATTGGATGTGAGGAGGAAGTTGTTGAGCATGAGAGTGGTGAGATCCTGGAATGGGTTGCCCAGGAGGATAGTTGGGACCACATCCCTGGAGGTGTTTGCAGCCAGGCTGGCAGAGGCTGTGGGCAGCCTGATCTAGGGTAGGGTGTCCCTGGGCATGGCAGGAGGGTTGGAACTAGATGATCCTTGTGGTCCCTTCCAATCCTGACTGATTCTATGATTCTGTGATCTATTCCCCTGTTTTTCTCTGCCCCCTTTAGTGTATGTATATATGTATATATATATATATGCATATATACATATATATATATACTTTTTGCCTACAGTGCTTGACACAAATGTAAATATATCAACTCATTATAAAATTAGAAACCATAAATATCATACTTGAATAAAACCGAACAAACAACAAAAAACAACCTCTGTTAATCATAAGAACTGCCAGCAGAGTGGTTTCAACCATTTGGCAAATGACCAGCATTTAAATATTGTGTTCAATTTTTTGATCCAAGAATGCAATGTCTTTATAGATGCAGAATATTAATTTGTCTTTATTAGTTTATCTGTGTAACCTTGTAGAGATGTGAACGTACCTGTGCACAGGGAAAAGGCTATAATTACACACATAGTAGCAACATATTTTAATTTTCAGGAAAATCACCTTTAGAATCATAGAATTTTCAGGGCTGCGAGAGACCTCAAGGATCATCCAGTTCAAAGCCCTTGCCATGGGCAGACACACCTCATACTAGGTCAGGTTGCTCAGAGCCACATCCAGTCTGGCCTTAAACACCTCCAGGGATGAGGCTTCCACCACCTCCCTGGGCAGCCTGTTCCAGCATCTCACCACCCTCACAGTTAAGAACTTCTTCCTAATATCCAATCTGAATCTACGACTTCGAGTTTTGCTTTCTGTTGGATTGTTATTGCTCTATTCATTTCATAACATTAGAAAAGATAATTTGCCAGTAAAATGTTCTGTGAAGCAGATGGATTTTATGACAGGACCTCATAGCAAGCAGTTGTGTAAAAGGACTGAGATAATCAATGAAATTATCTGAAGCAAGCCACTGCCAGTTTCAGATTTTGAAATATTTCAAAACCTTTCCTAATTAGCTAAATGATGTTCTCTAGTGTCTAAAGTTAATATAACAACTTTCATAGAGGGCTATTCTCCTGAAGTGCTTGAGCACTTCTGCACGTGGAAGTGGAAAGAATAACATGCAATTTTAACTACTTCTCTGCTGGGTTCTTATCCAATGACCTAATAATATTGACTTAAATGACCCTTTCACAGTGAGGAGCTCAAATGCACTTCACTGACTTGTGGCTCGATTATAAAAGATTTATCACTGCAAACCATTTGTTTTATTTCTGTGGAAGTACACAGTAAAAAGAGGAGGGCTAAGTGAACAAAGAGCTCCTTCTCTGAAGGCAGTTATACTGCTATCATTCCTGGCATCAGACAAGCTAATAGCCACTGGTAAACATCTGAAAAACCATGCCAGCTTCTGCTTTCTGAATAGAGATAGTAATGCCAACATAAGAACACTAATAATAGTTGTTTAGAGGGTAAAACAAAAACAAAAACAACAAAAAAAAAAGGTGGACACTAAAATGTTCTTCAGGAAGTGTGCTTGGCTACACACTATCACTGACTACGCCAAAGATAAGATCTGTTTGTGCATGCCTACCTGCAGCTATATTATTTAGGGCAAAGAGCTTGCTGCAGCACGGAATAGTATTGGTTATTACCTACATCCCCTTGTCTGTGAAGTCACAAAACACCTCCAGAATTTTCATCAATTTTATGTAGATCCATAATCATTCACAAAATTTCCATTTTCCATCTCCTAATTAAAGGAATTGGGTGGAGTTTGTATTTTGCAGCAATTATTCTCCTCTGTATAAATCATCATCATCACTTCCACTTTATTACTATATCTGCCCCTTTCCGACCCCACACTGCATTATTCCCTTTCATCCCCCAAATCCCAGAGCACCTGGGTCCTGTTGGAGTCTCCTCCCACCCCAGGTGTGACCACTTTGCCCTCACTGCCCACTCCCCTTTATAACTGGCCCCAGGAAAGGCAGAAGCCCCAAGCTTGCCCAACTGGGCAGAGGGATCCTCCTCCTGTCACCACTGGTGAGTACCCATGGTGTGCACTGGGTGAATGGGAGTGGATTCTTAAAGGCCGGGGGGCCTGGTGGCCCCCCGGCTAGCTAGGGTACAAACTCAATAATTACTGTGACATCACCTGGTTATTGTAACATCACCTGTGGGTGCTGGCTGAGCTCCTCTATGTTTAACGGCTTCTTTCTGATCACTTGTAAAACTGTAAAAATGTTTCAGACTTCTTCCTGTCATTTTGAGAAGCATTAAATGAGCATGGAGGAAATGTGTAAGAATCACTAACAAGGAAAATAGAATAAAACTCAAATCGCATTGGCACTCTTATATCAGAGTGGCTAAAACTCTGATGTGTTTTGTAATTAAGTTAAAATTAGCTTTATTCAGTGCAAGGTGAGATCCAGTCTTTGTTAAGCCAGGGCAGTAGATGACTATGACGTAATTCAGGATTTTACTCTATGAAGCTGCTTGACAGTCAGAGCTTTTACAATTTATCTCAAACCATCTGTGCTTCTGCTTCAAGGTCATGTAACTTTCATATGGACTAAGCAATGTCCTTTCACACTGTTACAGCTGCAAGCTGAAATTCTTCAGATGCTCTGGGTAGGTTGGATAACATTGGTTTATTCCCAGGTGGATAAAGGTATAAAGCTACTGCATGGGTCCTACTCCAGAATCACAGAATTTACCATGTTGGAAAAGACCCCACCTGGAGTACTGTGTGCAGTTTTGGAACTCCCAGCACAAGAAAGACATGGAACTGTTGGAACCAGTCCAGAGGAGACCACCAAGATGCTGAGAGGGCTGCAGCAGCTCTGCTATGAAGACAGGCTGAGAGAGCTGGGGCTTTGCAGCCTGGAGAAGAGAAGGCTTCGAGGAAACCTTGGAGTGGCCTTCCAGTATTTGAAGGGGGCTACAGGAGGACTGGAGAGGGACTACTGACAAGGTCTTGTAATGACAGGATGAGGACTAATAGGTTTAAACTGGTAGAGGGGAGATTGAAACTGGATGTTAGGAGGAAGCTCTTTGCAGTGAGGGTGGTGAGACACTGGCACAGGCTGCCTAGGAGGTTGTGGCTGATCCCTCCCTTGGAGGTGTTCAAGGCCAGGTTAGATGAGGTCTTGAGTGACCACACCTCCATGGACAGTGTCTCCACCACCAAACCTTTACTGGTGATGTGTACTGAGTTACACATGTGTATGTATTGGTATATATTTATTAACTTTTCTATTTAACCTACTTTTGTAAATAATAAATTAATTTTACTTCTAAATTCTGAGTAAGCCTGGTAATTTACCTTTGGGGGTGGGGTGGGTAAATCCCAAATTCTGCATGGTGCAACATCACAGCAGTAGCTTATGGCCAAATCTGGCACACAGGGGTGAGAAATGTACTTTAAGACCTGGCATTCATTATGAGTATGTAATGCACACGTGAGCAGTGTAGTTACAGTTACAAAGCCAAATGTACAGAAATGCTTTCAGTCATGGAGTGAGTGTTTATGAATGCCAAAGATGATCTTCTGCTTTCCCATCTCGGTCCCTGTTGCATTTTTCATTCATATCCATCATACATCCCCTAACAAATCTATATAAAATGGCCTTTTCATTTGAATGTTAGATATTCTCTTCAGAAGGTGCCATCTTGTGGTGCCTTTTTCAAGCAGAAAGGAACTCCTGCAGAAAGCTCTCGTGTTTTGCTGTGCTCAGCAGAAGCATGTTCATGAATCCAGTTCACAGTCACTTCTGCTCTGTTCATTCAGATGCTTTACTCGCACAGATGCTTACAGACATTTCTCAGCCAAAGGATGTGCTGCTCAAAAACAAAATCAAGACTTTTCTCTGTGGATCGTGGCAGACTTCTGATGCCTGAAAGACTTTGAGTTCCCTTGTTTGTATTGTTTTCTTAGTTTACTGAAAGGTCATTTGGCTTGGCAGAGGATATTTCTACTACTGAGCATTCACAGGGACAAAAATGAAGGGCCTCTTGGCCTTTGTGTAAAACTTCTCACATCATTTAGCTGTGATCCAAAAAAATTCCTTCCTGGAGGACTTTCTCCAAAATGCATTTATATATATTCCCATTGCTTTCAGAAAGTTATGAATGCAGTGTGTAATAGAGAAGATAATAAATACTCTTGTTCCATCTTCAATACCAAACTGGAAGAATAGGCTTCTTTGTTCTTGGTGAAAAGCTTCCCCCCACAAAATGTTCCTGAGAGTGGAGCATCTGCAGTTATAATGTGTTTTAGGTGAGCTGAAGAAACATTGCTGCATCCAACTATCTCCCAGCAAGAGAGCATTTGGGAAACCAAGGCTGGATTTCAATCTCCTGCTTTGGCTTTTCAAAACCCCCATGTTTGAGTTCCTTCAGACTGCAAAGGAATTCCACTTCTGAGCCAAGCTTCCTGGGCAAACCTGTGCACACACAGATGAAGCCAAGACTGGATGTATATGCTGTGTGGTGTTTACACATCCTAACAGGGCACTGCTGTACCCAGGAAAATAATCCTACACCATTAGGGGGTGTCTCATTTCATGTCATTTGCTGTCATCCTCAGGCATCCTTTTTGTCAGGATCACCAGATGTGAGGGGTTGGAAGGGACCCAAAAAGATCATTGAGTCCAATCCTATGGCCACAACAGAACCATACAATCTAGCTCAGGTCACAGAGGAACACATCCAGACAGGCCTTGAAAGGCTCCAGAGAAGGAGACTCTACAACCTCTCTGGGGAACCTGTGCCAGTGCTCTGGGACCTTTACAGTCAAGAAGTTCCCCTTTGTGTTGAGCTGGAACCTCCTGTGCTGTAGCTTCCATCCATTGCTCCTTGTCTTGCACAGGAAGCAAGTGAGCAGAGCCTGTCCCCCTGCTCCTGACCCCCAGCCCTCAGATATTTATGAACATTTATTAAATCCCTTCTCAGTCTTCTCTTCTCCAGACTAAAAATCCCCAGGTCCCTCAGCCTCTCCTCATCAGGCAGTGCTCCAGTCCCCTAATCATCCTCAAAGCCCTCTGCTGGACTCTTTCCAGCAAATCCCTGTCTCAAACTGGGGAGCCCAAACCTCAAGATGGGATCTCACCAGGGCAGAGTAAAGGGGGAAGGAGAACCTCTCTTGATGTGCTGGACACAATGTTCTTAATGCATCCCAGGATCCCACTGGCCTTCTTGGCCACAAGGGCACATTTTCACATATCTGCCTTCCCTCCTAACTGTTCATTGCCCTCTGTTCCTGAGATTTCTGCTTTTTTCTTCTCCTTGTTATAACTCGGTGAGAAACAGCACAGAGTTTTAACAAGCAGATAAAAAAGGGCAGCAGGGAAAGCCAACACATCTGTAATTAAAAGCCTGAAGAGAAAGAAGAAAATTATGTTCTCATATGGGTTTTGACCCAAATGTGCTGCTGGTGGAGCTGAGACTATCCCAGTCTCACTCTAGCAGTGATTTCATTTTGGTACACCCCAAGGACTCCCCAGCTGTGTGATGAAATTGATAGATGAGCATTACTCTTTTATGTGTAAATAGGCCTGGCAGCCATTGTAGACTTGGACTAGTTTTGGGGGGATGTGCAGGAGCCAGACTGATGTAAGAGCTCAGCGTGGGCTCCCAGCCCATTTGGCACAGGAGGTGCTGCTTCAGTGGAGAGGCTGGGACGTGCTCTGGGGGAGAAACAATCCCAGGGGCACCTGCAACCTCCTACTGTGATACACACTGGGGGAATATTTGCAGCTCTCACAGGGAAGAGAGGGTAAAGGACAAATATCTTGGGTCAGGCTTTGTTAAAGTAATGCTATAACTTCCCTACCTCCCTTTCACTGGCTTCACAGTTTACCATACATCTGACATTCCTGGGAGTCCTAAAATATTTCATGATAATATTGATTAATAAACCTCATTATAGCACTTCCAGAATGGATTTGATTGTGAGGTGTTTGTTTTAATGTGTTACTTGTGGGTAACTACTGATCTTTCAGAATTTCTGCTTACCTTTCAGTCTATATTTTTCTAGGCACAGGTGTTAAGTGTAAATCAATTTCTTTCTGCCACAAGATTTTAGGTATACAAGCAGGAATGTTGTCTTCAAAGCAAAACCTGCACATAAACCATTGAAGTTTATTTTATGTTAGAATGAATTGTAAGCAAATAAACATCTGAGAAATAATCCTTCTCAACTACATTTTCAAAACTTATTTAAAGCAACACAGTTTTTACAGAGGTAACTACCTTTAAAGGGCACCAAAAGCTGCCTGAAACTATCCACAAGATACGTTGACTTTCTTTTTAATTCCAAACCAAGTTTTCTTTTCTGTATGCATTTCAAAACTCACATCTGCTTGCCTATAATTGTAGGTATCTCAAAGTCATAATGAATTTTTTCAGCTGCTGCTTTAGCACCCTACTAAAGACTCAGTGTTGATGATACTTATATCAAAATCCATAGGTAGTTATAATGGAGAAAGTCATGTACCTCATTCTCCTTTCAAAGTTAAACTGTTCTCTTAAATCTCTAAATCTCTCAGCATTTTATTAATTTTAGTTTAGAACTGGTGTATAAAGAAAAGTTCACCACTTCCTCCAGGCAGTTGAAGTGCTGAAAATAATTGTAAAGTCTCCAGTCACTGCCTTCATGAAGTATTTTTGAAATGTTGCAGGGAAGCATTACTGCTATAGAATCATAGAGTTGTAGGACAGTTTGGGTTGGAAAAGCCTTTTATGATCATCAGGTCCAACCATTATATAAGTTTATAAAGTCTAGTGTTAAACTATGTCCCTCAGCACCACATCTCTTTGCCTTTGTATGCCTGCACAGATGCGGATCCAACTATCTCCTCGGGCAGCATTTCAGAACCCTTTCTGTATAGAAGTTTCTTCTAATATCCACCCTAAACCACCCCTGGTGCCACTTAGAATTGTAGAATCAGTCAGGGTTGGAAGAGACCACAAGGATCATCTAGTTCCAAATCCCCTTCAATGGGCAGGAACACCTCACACTAAATCAGGCTGTCTAGAGCCTGGTCCAGCCTGGCCTTAAACATCTCCAGGGATGGGGCTTCCTCAGGCAACCCATTCCAGAGTCTCACTACCTTCGTGGTGCCCATCTTGAGGCCATTTCCTCCCATCCTATCACTTGTTGCTAGGGAGAAGAGACCAACACCAGTGTCACTATAACAAATTTTGTTGTTTTGTTGGGCTTTTTCTTAAAAAAAAATACTTGAAGAGATATTTATGGTGAGTATAGCGCATGTGGCTGTGACATACAGAGGAAAATTGAGTGCGAAATATTCATCTATATATTTCATCATGGTTAGTTCAGAGTAGAGAGAGAAAGTCTCTGAGCCCCTATTACAAGAATGATATGGAAGAGCTGGAATGTGTCCAGAGAAGGGGCATGAAGATGATCAGACGGCTGGAGCACCACTCCTATGGAGACAGGATTGGGGCTGTTCAGTCTTGAGAAGAGAAGGCTTCAAGACTACAATAAAGTCTTCCGGTGTCTTAAGGGGGTCTATAAGAAAGCTGGGGAGGGTCTTTTTAGGATGTCAGTGATAGGACTGGGGGGATGGAGCAAAACTAGATGTGGGTAGATTCACACTCAATGTTAGGAAGTTCTACACCATGAGGATGGTGAGACACTGGAACAGGTTGCCCAGGGAGGTGGTGGAAGCCTCATCCCTGGAGGATTTTAAGGCCAGGCGGGATGTGGCTCCAGGAAACCTGATCTAGTGCAAGGTATCCCTACCCATGGCAGGGGGCTTGGAACTAGACGATCTTTGAAGTCCCTTCCAACCCTGACTGATTCTATGATACTTCATGAACACGAGGCTTGTGTTTGCAACTCATAATGGCTGTCCAGATAAATTCTGTCTTCACTAGGTAACTGACAAAAGGATGCTGAACGCTCATCCCTGATTGTAGAATATGCGTGAAAATGGAGCTCGGAAACCTGAGATCAATAAAAAAGGTTTTCCTTCTGAAGGGAATTGCATACTGGAGGAATTTATCCAGGGGTGGCCACCTGGAGACAACAATGGGCCACACTGCTCCTAGACTAGCTGAAAGAAAGCATCCAGAACCTCTTCCACCACTTGTATTCCCCAGGAGAAGATCATCTGATGTGTTTTTGGATATTTTTTTAAATGTAGCTTGTAGCTGCACATAAAAAAAAAAAAAAAAAAAAAGCTGATGACAAATGTGTAGGCTATTGGTTTATGAGTGTATCTAATGTTTGAACATTCTGTCCATTTCTTAGCAGAGCTTTTTTATTTAGAGGAGGTTGCTGATGCAATAGATCTTACCACAAACTTCTCCGGGAAAGAAATAGTTGTAGCATTGCATAGTATTGACTGCTTGCCACAAATAGGCAATTGCAATCAAAATACAGTCCAGAAGTGGTAGAGCTGTGAAATTCCAGATTGGTGTGTGTAGAGGAAGAAAACTCCACTTCTTGGAGAGACCAGGGTGGAGGCAGAATGCAAATTTGTAAAGATGCCATTTTCTGTCACCCCTGTGGTAACAGCCGAGTGTGAACTCTTCACATTGTCAAAAGGATTGGATTAGTACAATGGCTACGTCAACAGCAGTAAATTAAAGGTGCTTGGGATTGCTCTTTTGGCAAGGAGGCCAGCTGGCATTCAATATCCCACGTCCAAAACTGACTGTGAGAAATTGCACAGCCAGACTCAAAGAACCCGTTAGAATTGCTCCTTGCTCTGTCTAGTCCTCTAGTTCTGAACCTCACCAGGAGCTGTCAGAAAGGAAGCTGGCTACTTTGAGCCAAAATCCACCACAGGATGATGGAATCGTGGAATGGTCTGGGTTGGGGAGACACCAAAGATCTTCAAGTCCAACCCTACTACAATGAGCAGGGACAGCAAACTAATTTTACAAATGTATATGCAAAATATATTTGCCTGTATTTACTATTATCTACAGTTATTTACAAGATAGAAACAATACAGAAGTCAAATCCTCCCCCCTTGGATAGAGAAAGCCCAGAAGAGGACAATGCCACTTTCTTCTTTCCCCTCAGGGAGAAAAGCCAGCAAAGCTCTTGTGTTATCAGTTCAGCCAAGGTTAGTATTCAGCCATGCACAGCAGAGCAGTGGAGGAGGTGGAAGGCAGAAAGCAAAGGGAACAAAGAGTGAGAAATTATTTCTATATTGGCTTTTTATACCCAATAGCAAACCAACAAATGATAGAGACTTTATGGTTAGTTTCCTTTTACAAACAACACCCTGCTCATTCACTCTGTATTTGAAAGAGTGTCCAGAATGTTCCTCTCTCCTGTTTATAATTTAGAACCAAAACAGAGCCTTAGCTCTTTACACAGGCCCAGGAGACTACTTCTTTTTTATGTCCCTAGGTACACAAACCCATGGGCCTAAATATGACTTTCTGGCACTCTAAGGACACTGTTGCTCATCGGAGTTTTTAGAAGATTCTTTTCCCCAAGTGTTTGAAGACCATTTGTATAGACATGCAACATATGCATACCCCTGCAGAGAAGTGACCTTTGTGTTTAGTGGCTTCTCTTCTGGTGAATTCTTCTCCATATCACTATATTGAAAGAAGAATTGCTGCTGGTAGAGGTGGAATAGCCACTGGTTTGGGTTGGTTTTTTTTTTGGCAAGGTAGGTCTTTTACAAAGAATGCCTCCAATTTCATGAATGTCTCTGAAGGGTGTGGTGATGTCCTTTAGCGTTTCACCACAGCTCAAAAATACTTAGGGATAGGCTACAGTAAGTGGATACTGATGCTCATGCCCCTGTTAGTAGGTCACATATGGTCTAAATTGCAAGGCTCAAATTAACAATCAAACACAATCTGCTTTGAAAGTGTTCACTTGACAAATTGTATTATTATAATACATTTCACTGCACCTGATTAAATATGGCATGAACATAATCTGTGGAACACAAATGCTCGTTCTGCTTCAGGACCTGGCCAAAGCCCAGAGAAGAAAAGACAAACAAAAATGACAAAGCAGATTAATGATCATTTGAAAATCTGAGAGTAATTTCAGTGAAAGTTGGCCTTTCATTCTGTTTCCTATCAGTCACCCTGTTCTGCATGGGCCAGCAATATGCTCTTGTGACAAAGAGTGCCAAGGGCATCCTGGGATGCATCAAGAAAAGTGTTGCCAGCAGGGCTCTGGAAGTTCTTCTCCCTCTCTACTCTGCCCTGGTGAGACCACAGCTGGAATACCTTGTCCAATTTTGGGCTCTCCAGTTCAAGAGAGACAGGGACCTGCCAGAGAGAGTCCAGCAGAGAGCCTTGAGGACGACTGGGGAACTTGAGCATTTCCGCTATGAAGAGAGACTGAGAGCCCTTGGGCTTTTTAGTCTGGAGAAGAGAAGACTGAGAGGAAATCTGATCAATGTCTGAGGGGTGGGTGTCAAGTGGCTGGGGCCAATCTCTTTTTGGTGGTCAGCAGCAATAAGAGAAGAAGCAACATCTACAAACCTCAACAAGAGAAGAAACTTCTTTACTGTGAAGGTGGCAGAGCCCTGGAGCAGGCTGCCCAGAGAGGTTGTAGAATCTCCTTCTCTGGAGACTTTTAAACCTCACCTGGATGCATTCCTGTGTGAACTACCCTAGGGGATCCTGCTTTGACACGGAGGCTGGACTGGATGATCTCTGGAGGTCCCTTCCAACCTCTAATGTTCTGTGATTTTAAACTAGAGCAGGGAAGATTTAGGTTAGACAATAACATTAAGTTCTTCTCAATGAGGGTTGTGAAATAGTGGAACAGGTTGCCCAGAGATGTGGTGGAGGCTCCATCACTGGAGATATTCAAGGTTCAACTTCACGAGGCCCTGAGCAGCCTAATCTAGTAGAGGATGTCCCTGCTTACTGCTGGTTGGTTGGCCAAGATGACTTTTGAGGATTTCTTCCAGCTCAATGCATTTACACACAGATTGATCAAAAGTAGGTGAGGAAATGAAATTGTGTAGACTCTGGCTTATTTTTGACAAGAATTTTCCTTTAGGTCATTTGATGCTATAAAATGAATTAAAGCCTGCTCCCATATCAGAATACAGAACTTGATTTCTCCATTACTGTAGCATTTCACAACTTGATCCTTACCCATATTATTGTTATGTAATCCTGAGCTTTCCTATTCCTTACTCCAAGCCCTTGCCACACTCTGACTTGCTATGTTTGATTTGCAGATAGAGGAATTTCCTTACCGGAGCTTTTGAAATGAAGACACAGTGACTTTCTAAGAGCTGCAGTTTTAGTTCAAAGAGAATTTATGGTGTTAATATAGAAACAGTTGGAAGAATTCTTTGATCTGTTTCACTGCCTTTAAAAAATGCTGACTCTGCAAGAGGCCAACTTTCTTTATCTGAGAGTTAAATTTCAAAGATCCTATGGGAGGTTTAGGAACAGATGAGTCAAAAGTTTCTTTCTTAACTCCTTTATAGAAGAGGTGGGAAATTAGTGGAACATAAAGAATTTTGAAAAGGTATGGGACTCTTTACATGGCTATTAGATTCTCAGTGGAACCCAGAGATGCAGAATCTGCCTTTTTAATTCATTTATCAGCAGTGCCGAATATGAACATGAAAAGATAATGGTAACATTATCTCACAATTCCACATTAGAAATTTATAGTAAGTATTTCTGTCAGTTATATTTTCTGACTACCTTGACCACAAGGTGCTTCAAAGACAATCTTTATCTCATAGAATCACAGAACTGTCAGAATTTTAAGGGACTGCAAGGATCTGTAATTCCAGCTCCCCTGACGTGGACAGATCAGGTTGCTCAGAGACACACCCAGCCCGGCCTTAAAAATCTGTGAGGATGAGGCTTCCACCACCTCCCTGTGCAATCTGTTCCAGTGTCTCACCACCTTCATGGTGAAGAACTTCTTCCTAACATCCGACCTGAATCTACCTTCTAGTTTTGCTCCATTCCCCCTAGTCCTATCATTACCTGACACTCTAAGAAGTCACTCCCCAGCCTTCTTGTAGCCCCCTTCAGATACTGGAAGGCCACAATAAGGTCTCCTTGGAGCTTTCAAGGTCTCTTTCAGCACCTGATATTCTATGACTCTATGATCTCCAGAGGTCCCTTCCTACCCCTAACATCCTATGATCCTGTGCAGATCATAGTGGCATAGTGGATAGTCATGGCATCATGACTATCACAGGATGTTAGGGGTTGTAAGGGACCCAAGGAAATCATTGAGTCCAACCCCTCTGCCAGAGCAGGACCATGCAATCTAGCACAGGTCACAGAGGAACACATCCAGACAGGCCTTGAAAGTCTCCAGAGAAGGAGACTCCACAACCATGGACAAAGACCAGTAAGAACAGAAGAAACAAAGGGTCAGTCCAGACCAATTATCATTCTACAGCTCTTTTCAGAGCATCAGCAACCTGCAATACAGAATCCCTGAGAGCAGCTGACAGTGCACTTGCCAGCAAGGTTAATGCACTAATACTGACTGTCAGCTGCAGCAGCTGAGAGCAGTTTAGTTGCAGTCAGTGACGCCATAGTGATTATATGGATGACCTTCAATGTCAATAAAATGGTTTGGATGATTTAATAGGGCTGAACAAATAGCACAAAATACTTAGTTAAAATAACCCTGAGTTGATCTAGGCTGTGTTTCTCCCCTTTTCTCATCCCTTCTCTAGGAAATGAAGGGGCAGCTCCCACTGCACAGTGACAGAAGACTTATGGGGAATCACAAGTTTCTGGATGATAAGGAACTTAAATCCTTTATATTTCCATTATTTAACCTCTGATCTTAATAAACATTTATTCTGGAAGCAGTATTCATCAAAATAACACATTTCAAGTTGTTATTATTTTGAAGTGCCTGCTTGATGTGACTTTTGAGAAAACAAACATACTTATCAAATATCCTGGTCTGGAAGGACATTCTTCCACTTGAAGGAGGAAATCTGTATTCTGGTAATACATGTGTGGCTAATTGCACTTCGTCAGCATTCATGCTGGTTGAAAACCAGCCCAGCTTCTACTCATGAAAATTAGAATTGACACCAAGATTAAAATCATAAGTGTAATGGCCAACAAGATAATAAATAAAAATAAATGCCACTACTGTGACCAAAACCCCAGCCTGCTGATGCTAAAGTTCTTCAGTGGAATTAGAAGCAGATTTGTGATTATCAGCTTCACTGGACAGTTAGGGAGAGGCTCACAGAGCTTAACTTTGGGAACGCTTGGATAGCTCTTAGGCACTTGGAAGTGCCCAATTCCAACTTCCAGAAGCCAGGCCAGGGTTCTGTTCTGCATCCTAAAAGTAGCAGTGGGCTTTCTCAAGATTTCCAGATCCCTGTTGATAAGAGAAATGAAGAGCCAGGAGCCAAACCCTTGCTTAGTGCCTGAAACCCAAATAAATAGCTCATTTTAGGGGCCACCACTATCTACCCTGAGGTCAACTGGCATAACCTGGCCTTCTTCCATATAGACAGCTGAGCTTTCTTATCTGCTGAAAGAAGATATCCACATCTAAATTATTTGCTAGAAAACAATCATAACCCATTCAAAAATCCCCAGATGGAGCCAGACAGGCTTGGGCTGGAGCAAACTACCCTACCAAGGTTTCAATGTGGACATCTGTGTGCCAGTGAACATTCCTCTGATGGTTTTGTTTACTAGTATGTAGCCTTAAGTTTACTGCTCACAGGAATGAGCAAGTCATGTTTCCTGAGGAATCTGAGAAAAATCCTGAAGTTCCAAGAGCATTTGTAAAAAACAAATAAGGAAGATTTTGGTCCTTTAAATAAAATGTGGGATGGAAGGGGCTTTGTTCCAGAAAAGCATTCTCAGATCTGAATGCTAGATGGATTTGGTTTATCCCAGTATTTTTTCTGCTGCCATGATTTTCATTTTCATGCCTCTTTTCCCATATTTGTCAGCTATCCTTCTGCAGGAATATCGTTTTGATTCCTTACTGACCAGAAATATCATTGCTCATGCCAAATTAGTCTCAATCTACCTACACATAAGCAGTCTGGCATAGCACTAAGCAAATTCAGTATGTGGTCCCCAAACAGACCACTTCTCTCATTAGCCACATAGTAATGTGAAAATAAATTTCTTATATGGCCTGGATTTATGTGTAGAAGAGGAATCAATCACACTTTTGGTAAAACTCAGCCATTTGCCCAAATGTGTTTAATTTCTACCCCAAGGTGTTTCAAATACAAGTCACAGGGTATTTAGATGAGATATGTCCACACATGTTTTGCTCTTTACATGTTTTAAGGCAAAACCATCAAATGAAAACCATGAGTTTGCATGACTGTTACCTGCGCAGGGATCTACCCAGTTCTCTGACTGATTTAATGGCTCTTTCCAAACCCACTTGACCATATGGCACCATTACCTGATCTCGTGTGAGCTGCCCCCACCCATGGCAAGGGGTTTGGAGCTAGATGATCCTTGGGGTCCCTTCCAACCCTCACAGTTCTATGATTCTGTAATTCTAGGTTACCTGATCCATTCTCCCTGCCATAAGCAGTCACATAAGCAGTCAATAAGATCTCTTCTCAGCCTTTTCTATTCCAGACACCTCCCTCAGCTGCTTCTCCTAAGACTTGTTCTTCAGGTCGTTCACCAGCTTTGCTACTCTTCTCTATGTTCAAGTTCAAATTTGGACATAGAAGGTTTCACCTCAACATGAGAGACTTCTTTACAGTGAGGGTGATGGAGCTCTGGAACAGCCTGCTTAGAGCGGTTGTGAAGTCTCCTTCCCTGGAGACTGTCAAACCCCACCTGGATGCATTCCTGTGCAAACTACCCTAGGGGATCCTGCTTTGGTGGGGGAGTTGGACTGAATGATCTCTGGATGTCAGTTCCAACCTCTAACATTCTGTGATGCTAGGATATGTTCCAGTACCTCAATATTCTTCTGGTAGGGTCCCAAAACTGCATGTAGTATTGAAGCTGTAGATTAACCAGTGCTGAGTACAGGGGAATGATCAGTTTTCTGCTCCTGCTGGGCACAATATTCCTGATAGAGGCCAGCAATAGCATAAATTTTAAAATTAAATTAAATAAAGTGTTCTGTTGAGAGGGATCCCTGTCTATGGTGAGGCGTTAGAACTAGATGATCATTGAGGTCCCTTCCAACCTAAACAGTTCTGTGCCTCTATGATAAAATAAAATAATAGTAAATAAAACAGGACAAAATGAAATGAAACAAAATGAAATTAAAACAAATGAAATGAAAATAAATGAAATGAAAATAAATGAAAAGAAATAAAATTAAATAAAATAATAAAATAAAATATTTGCAGATTGCAAGTTCTGGACAGAACCACTGTAGAAGTTTTTCGTCAGAATGGGTAAAACTTGTAAGTGGGACATCTATTTATGGTAAAATTCTAGGTTGGAATAAACAGGACTCTTCCTAAATACTCTGAATAGTCAGATGGCCTTTGTTTTCCTTGTCTAAACAACCAAATCTTTGATGTCTGCATAAATACCACAATATGTAAGTGGCCCTCCAAGGCATTTTTAGTCTAATTGAAATTTACCAAACATCCGAGCTGAAAGTTCTTTTCAACTTGCCAGTGAATAGAGAGCCTGTAGCTCCTTGTTGTGCACAAAGTAGGTAATTATGAATTAGGCATACTCCAATGCTAATG
This sequence comes from Psilopogon haemacephalus, assembly GCA_013396835.1. Taxonomy (NCBI): domain Eukaryota; kingdom Metazoa; phylum Chordata; class Aves; order Piciformes; family Megalaimidae; genus Psilopogon; species Psilopogon haemacephalus. The sequence continues at coordinate 333,003 of VWZI01023947.1, read as the reverse complement.
CCACTTGCAGTCACTCACATTTTCCACCGAGCTGAACTTTTAAAGATAGTGAAACGACAAGGCTGGGGAGGGGGCTGCAGCACAGTCCTGTGAGGAGAGGCTGAGGGAGCTGGGGGTGTGCAGCCTGCAGAAGAGGAGGCTCAAGGCAGACCTCATTGCTCTCCCCAACTACATGAAGGGAGGTTGTAGCCAGGTGGGGTTGGGCTCTTCTGCCAGGCAACCAGCGACAGAACGAGAGGACACAGCCTCAAGCTGTGCCAGGGCAGGTTCAGTCTGGATGTTAGGAAGAAGTTCTTCCCAGCAAGAGTGATTGGCATTGGAATGGGCTGCCTGGGGAGGTGGTGGAGTCCCTGAAGATGTTTAAAAGGAGACTGGATGAGGCACTTCATGCCATGGTTTAGTTCATTAGAAGGTGTTAGATGACAGGGTGGACTCAATGAACTTAGAGGTCTTTTCCAACCTGATTAATTCTGAGATTCTGTGAAACATAAGAGGGCTAATTAAAAAATTAGGAGTTTGTTCTTCCTATTACACACCAGATGTGTTTATTGCTTCACATACAGAGTGTGGAGAAGGTCCTTATTATTGAGGGTGCTGAGACACTGGAATAGGTTGCCCAGGGAGATGGTGGAAGCCTCATCCCTGGTATTTTTTAAGGCCAGGCTGGATGTGGGTCTGAGCAACCTGATGTAGTGTGAGGTGCCCATGGCAGTGGGGTTGGAGCTAAGTGACCCTTGAGGTCCCTTCCAACCCTGACAATTCCATGATTCTATGTTTTTGTGATTGTTCATTCTAAAGTACAGGAATTCAGTATGCCATACGTCTTTATTATCAAGAACACTCCTAACAGTTCAGAGATCATAAATAACAAGTTACAATTGATGTAACATTCTAGTATGTGCCTAGAAACAGGAGAATCAACCTTAGCGAAAGCACTACACTATTTGATGCACATTTGTATAGTGGTCAGGAGAAGAACATTTTTATTACATTATGAGCCCCTTTGGGTTCCATTATTCTGCAAGATTGAATGTTCTTATTATTTCAATCCCTGATGGCATAAAGCCAACAGAAATAGGATTTGTAAAGGGTGCTAGCTAGAAATGCCACAAAGAGAAGGCTCTGAGTTTTAGTATTTGTCTTACTGCCATTTTACATTGGGTTTTGCTGTGCATGCCTGCTGAGACTGATGCTGCTAATAAAACCATGGTCAAAAGTCACTGCAGAAAAGAACCGTATTGATTTATGTTTTGCCTGTGCTCTGAACCCTACATAGTATTTTTCTAATTATGCCTCTGCTGGAGAGAAGCCCATTTGAGGATGAGCACAGAGATCAAGTTATGAGCAATGCTCATCAGCCACATCAGTGAAAAATTAATTTCCTAAGCTGAATTTGCTTTTGAAGGCCTTGTAAAATAAAACTGACTCCATATCTGGCTGAAGCAGAAGAGACGATTCAGAACATCTCTTATGAAGAAAGACTGAGGGGCTTGGAATTTTTTAGCCTACAGAAGAGAAGACTAGGGGGATCTTATCAACATTTGTAAGTACTTAAAGGGTGGCTGTCAGGAGGATGGGACCAGGCTTTTATCAGTGTTGCTCAGTGACAGGACAAAAGGTAACAGGCACAAACTTGAACTTAGAAAATTCCATCTAAACAAGAGGAGGAACTTCTTTACCTTGAGGATGGTAGAGCACTAGAACGGGCTGCCCAGAAAGGTGGTAAAGTCTCCATCTCTGAAATCATTCAAAACCCACCTGGACACATTCCCATGAAACCTGCTCTAGTTGAACCTGATCTGGCAGGTGAGTTAGACTAGATTATATCCAGAGAGCCCTTTCAATCTCTGTTGTTCTGTCCCTGCTGTGGGAGTGATAACTTCCACCAAAGGATCAACAGCAAGAGCTGGCAGTCAAAGTGGAAAGGAGTTACCCCCAACCCTCAGCACTCCTACACTGAATGCTTACCCATTGCCTAAGACTTCTGAACAGAGAGGAGGGAAGGATTTGCCTTATCTTTCTTGTCAAAATCCCAGAATCAGAAGCACAAAAAGAACCTCCAGAGATCACCAAGTCCAACCCTCCTGACAAAGCAGGATCCCCTAGGGTAGTTTGCACAGGAATGCATCCAGGTGGAGTTTGAAAAGACTTTCAGAGAAGGAGACTCCACAACTTCCTATTAAAATACAACCTGTCCACATCAATCTATTTGTAGTGTTGAAGCACTAGATAACTTGGTATAAAAAGGAAAAGTTGCTTGACCTTTTTATCCCTGTGCTGCAGCTCATCTCAGAACTAAAGGAATGGGATATTCATGAATCACTCAGTTCTGGGCTATACCTATCTTCCAGCTCACTCCCTGTTATATGCAAGTTGATTAGTTTTTAATTATGGTTTTCAGATGTACTCACTCTAGGGAGGTTCTTCTCCCCATCTACTCTGCCCTAGTGAGACCACACTTGCAATACTGTGTCCAGTTTTGGGCTTCCCAGGTCAGGAGAGACAGGGACCCGTTGGAGAGAGTCCAGTGGAGAGCCACAAGAATGACTGGGGAACTTAAGCCTCTCCCCTGTGAAGAGAGACTGAGAGCCCCGGGGCTGTTTAAGCTGGAGAAGAGAAGGCTGAAGGCTGTAAAAATATCTGAGGGATGGGTGTCAAGTGGATAGGGCAAACCTCTTCTTCATGGTCAGCAGCAATAACAGAAGGAGCAACAGCTACAAACTGGAACACAGAAGGTTTCAGCTCAATAAGAGGAGAAACTTCTTTAGAGTGAGGCTGAAAGAGCCCTGGAGCAGGCTGCCCAGAGAGGTTGTAGAGTCTCCTCCAGAGACTTTCAAACCTCACCTGGATGCATTGCCATCGGAACTACCCTAGGAGATCCTGCTTTGACAGGGAGGTTGGACTGGATGATCTCTGGAGGTCCCTTCCAACCACTAAAGTTCTGTCATTCTGTGATTTTTCAGATGTATTCACTGTACTATTTTAGATTGCTGTCTGCAGAGGTATTTTTCTGTGACAGACCATTTGCCCATGATCCTTTCCTTACTTTACTGGCTTTTTTTTTTTAAATCACTGTTGATTTGCTTCAGTCTAACAGCCTCCCCCTGCACCACTGAAATCAATGGGAGCTCAAAAATTAATTAAGTGCATGCTTTCAAGAAGGTAACCAAGACAACAAGAGCAGGCTTATGTTCTCAGCACCATCTGCAGGCACCATAAATGTATAAAGGCCTCCAAATTAATAGGTCTCAAATGTTCTCAGAACTCTAGTGTAAAATTAACATTTGCATCAGCTGCTCTATCAATGTCAGTAACTCATCCACTGGAAATTTCAGATCACCCAAATCTTCCCCTAAAAATTGGAATGAAATGCAGCCTCCCTAAGAAAAATATTTTCCATCTGATTTGTGCTTTCCATTCAGAATGTGTAAGCAGTATAGTGTCCTTAAGGCTCTCTGATTTAGGTAAAAAACATGCGCTGTCTTGAGAAATATCCAATTTATCTCTTTTTTTTTAAATTATTTTTCTCAGTCCTTGGCACTAATCCTTGGTAACCTGCTTGTGCTTACCACTAATTTATTCATGAAAAAGTGATACAGACAGACTTACATTGCTCACAGGTTTTTTTCTTTAGCAACAGATTTTCTTACTCGGTGACAAAGCTTGAAATTAATTACTTTTGCCCAAAGTCTTTCTCTGATTCTACATGTAATGTGGCAGTTTAGAAAAGCATTTGGAAAGAGTCTATGGGATCACAGGATGTCAGGGGTTGGAAGGAACTCAAAGAGATCATCACCACCTCTGCCAGAGCAGGACCATACAATCTAACTCAGGTCACACAGGAGCAGATGGGAGATTTAAACTGCATGTTAGGAAGAAGTTCTTTGCAGTGAGGGTGGTGAGACATTGGCTCAGGTTGGCCAGGGAGGTTGTGGCTGCTCCCTCCCTGAAGGTGTTGAAGGTCAGGTTGGATGAGGCCTTGAGCAACCTGTTCTAGTGGGAGGTGTCCCTGCCTATGGCACAGGCAGGTTGGAACTAGATCATCTTTGAGGTCCCTTTCAATCTGAACCATTCTATGATTCTGTAAGTCCATTTTTCTCCACTGAACATAAAGGGAAATTCAAATGTGTGAGCTGAGACAGATGACTCAACCCTCAGTATATACATTGCAGTGTGAATGGCATCCGTCTGCTCAAGGTATCAACTTCTATCTCTTACACCAACTTGTACATACACAGTCGTGCTGACAGCAGCATTGATACTGGAGTAATGCACAAAGCTCATTATTGTGTAGTCAGATATTTGGAATAACAGTAAATTTACTGTGAATGACCCCCAAAATCCTTAACCTTTATGCTCCAGACAGGCCCACCCTTCTTTCAGAGAGAGATGTCTCTCCCAAACTTTTCATTTAACACTCATGTTAATCTCTCTCTCTCTCTCTCACTTAGTTGAGTTTTTCTGAGAGATTTGAGTTTTTCTCTGAGATTTAACTTTTTCTATGAGATTTAAGCAATCATTTTCACCAAAGAATGTTGATAATCCAATTAGTTTGTATGGGAGTAGCTGCCAAATCCCCGCAGTGCAAAGAATATCTAGAAATATAATCCCTTGAGCAACCAAGCATAGCAAGCAAATTAATAACCATCTTGACTGATTTACAGGCAACTCGCAGAGGGGGAAAATCCTATAATGGGATACAATATATATATCACATCCTATGCATTGCTCTAGGACTGCCAGATCATCTACTCTGGCCACCTGCAAACCACAGGCATGAATATCCTATTGCAGCAACAACCCACAGAGAGGAATTTGTATTTTAAAATCAGGTTGGATTAGAAGATTCCATGAAACAATTCCGTTTTCTCACTTGCTTGTTGTGAAGGCATTCAGAGTCAGATATTGGGACAAGCTAATTACTTGTTAATATCTGGACTACTCATGAATTCATATCATTCACTTGAGGCAGAACCCAGGGTTGTCATTTGAGGCAAGGCATCTAACCCAAAGAAGCTTCCTCCTGAAAAACATGGCCGAAGTAATTTCCAGTTTGCTTTAAAGCATCCAGCAGGGAACCTGAGCTCCTTTTCACTCAGAAGCAACTTGGATGTCACAGGTCTTGGCAAACTTATTATGCAGCCTCCCATTGACTCTCCATCTAAACATAATGAATCTTACACTTTTACAATGTCCCTTTCCACAACACATTCAGCTGCCACCACCATCCACCATTAGCATAAAATCCAGACCATTTCCTCATTCAGCTTCCTCAGCACCACTGGATGCATCTTGCTGTGTGGGCTTGTGTTTTTACAGTTGGTTTAGTGCTCTGAGACTTGGTCTTCCTCTGTTGTGGGTAGTGTTTCACTCCCACAGATTCTGCAGTTGGTCTCAGGAGCTTGGAAGGTCTGAAGGTAGAGCTTGCCAGTGAAAAACTCAGCAAAAGTAGGTGTGCAAGTAGAGCTGTGAATTGTAATATTAGAGATATGGCTTCTCAACCTTCAGCACTGCTGTCCCTTCTTGGATCAGGCCCAAGAAGGCTTGCTGGAGATATTTTTAATTCTTTGTGGCAGCCTGTTTCCATAGGGAACTTCACAAGGACCTTATTAATCATACATTTGCTGCCTGAGTTCAGCACAGATGTGAACTTCTCAGCATTGAGCTGGATGGTTTAGTAGCAGCACACTCCACACACACCACTCCTTACTCAGAACATTAGAATTAAGTGCTTAGAACATTAGAATTAAGTGGCAGGGTCAGCATCATATGAGAGAAAGAGTTCATTTTGACTTCTTGAAGGAAGTATTGTAGTGTATGAAACATCCTTTTCACCTGTACTGGTTCTCTTCAGAGAATCACAGAACCATTCAGATTGGAAAAGACCCTTGGGATCATCAAGCAATCATTAACCCTACTCTACAAAGTTCACCCCTAAAGAACCTCCCCAAGCACCACATCCAAATGACCTTTAAACACATCCAGGGTTGGCAACTCAACCACCTCCCTGGGCAGCTCAATGCCTGTTCTAGTGGGAGGTGTCCCTGCCTATGGCACAGGGGGGTTGGAACTGGCTGAGCTTTGATGTCCCTTCCAACCTAAACCATTCTATGATTCAATTACCCTTTAGACACAACGTGACAACTGTACAGGCTTCCTTAGGTCAGTCACCTCAGTGACTCAGTAAGTATAGATCAGATTTGCTTTCCTGATGAAACTTTTGCCCCCAAAACACTGTGTGCAGAGCATATGTTTTGAATTCTCTGTATATGTATAGTAATAAAAAATGTTCCTTCGTTCCTACGCAGAACACGTACTAGTACATCTTAGGACACTTCTCCTCTTAGTCATCTTGGGACTTGATTTATATGCATCTAAATGTCCTTTGCTAGAGGAATTCCAATTAAATGCTGAAGAAGAAAGTATATCTGCATTCTCCAGAGAGTATGCATGGCAGAAATGTCAGAAATGTGTAATGTTATTTAGGAATGTGTGCATCCTGCATGCTTTCCGTGCCTGGATAACCTAAACCAGAATATACAAGAGGAAATGCTCCTTCCTCTTACTCTGTGCTACCTATGCTCCTCACTTTACTCTGCTCTTGTCAGACCCTGCCTGGAGTACTGTGTGCAGTTCTGGAGCACCCAACACAAGAAGGACATGGAACTATTTGAGCCAGTACAGAGGAGGCCACCAAGATATTCAGGGGACTGCAGCAGCTCTGCTATCAGGACAGGCTGAGAAAGTTGGGACTCTGCAGCCTGGAGAACAGAAGGCTTCCAGGACACTTTGGAGTGGCCTTCCAGTAACTGAAGGGGGCCTACAGGAGGGCTGGCTGGAGAGGGACTATTCACAAGATCTTGTAATGACAGGATGAGGAGGAATGGGTTTAAACTGGCAGAGGGGGGATTTAAACTGGATGCTAAGAAGTTGTTTCCAGTGAGAGTGGTGAGACACTGGCACAGGTTGCCCAGGAAGGCTGTGGCTGCTCCCTCCCTGGAGGTGTTCAAGGACAGGTTCAAGTGAGGCCTTGAGTGACCTGTTCTAGTGGGAGGTGTCCCTGCCTGTGGCACAGGGGAAATGGAACTGGATGAGCTTTGAGTCCAATCTCTGAATTCTGGGATTCAGCATACACCTACTTCAGTGCTTGGTTATTGCTGGCTGCTGCCTGCAGCCAGGATCATGGAATCAGACTGACAGAGTTCAGAAGGAACCTCTGGAGATCATCAAGTCCCACCCCCTTGCCAGAGCAGGTTTACTTAGAGCACATCCTAGCAATAGGACAAGAGGGAACGGTTTTAAGCTGAGGGAGAGTAAGTTTAGACTGGAATTTTTAATTTGGAGAAGGGGAGACTGAAAGGGAATCTCAGTAATGCTTATCTAATTCTAAAATGCTTATCAATATCTTAAAGGAAAGTGTCAGGAGGATGGAGTCAGACTCTTCTGTGTGGTGTCCAGTGACAGGACAAGGCATAATGGGCACAGACTGGAATACAGGAGGTTTCACATAAACACAGGGATAAAACTCTGTACTTTGAGGATGGCTCAGCACTGGAACAGGCTGCCCAGAGGGGTTGTGGAGTCTCAAGCTCTGGAGGCATTAAAAATCCACCTGGATGTGTTCCTGGGTGATTTACTCCAGGTGATCCTGCTCTAGGAAGGGAGACTGGACTACATGATCCTCAGAGGTCCCTTCCTATCTCTAACATTCTGTGATTCTGTGACAAAAGTCATTCAGAAGTGTCCTTTAAGAAGGTCAGTGATACTTCTAGCACTGTGTAAATGTGATTTTTGCCCATCTAACAGTAAATCAGCAGTCTGTAATGATTTCAGCAGTTGGCCATTTGGTAGCAAAACCATCAAGCCTACAATACGGGCAGATGTCTCCATAGTAATTTTTTTTCATGCAGCTGAGGTCAGGATTTGAATTGCTCTGGTGACTTCTGCTGCTAAAAATAATCTAGAAAGAGGTAGCAGAGGATGGATGCAGAGGATGAATTACTAACTCATCTATGAAAACATTTTTTTTAATGAAGACTTAAAAGAGCATTTACCACACTGTCTCCCTTCTCTATTTCTGCCCCAGCAGTCTACAGTGAGTGGTGATGAATAAAAGAGTTTGCCAGATGAACTGAAAACAGACTGAGCCTAATGTTGGTCATGGCCTATTTGCAAAGCTGGCTGCAAAACTCAGCCCACCCCTACAACTCCATGAGCCTAAGAGAACAGTTTGACTTAGACTATGGAAAAGTGAAATTTTTCAAAGTACTTGTCCAAACAGAGAGCTGGCTTCAAGGGATGCTGCAGGCAACAACATGTTGTTCAGGAGTGTTTATAAAAATGGTACTTGCTGTTCTTACCGTGGCCTTTGGCAGAAGATTTGCCTTTTTGTGGTTGAAAATAGCTACACCAGCAGTATTTGCATATGACTGTGAGCTGTGGGCTTTGCATTGCACCTCAGTAAGAATCACAGAACCTTAGAGGTTGGAAGAGACCTCCAGAAGTCATCCAGACCAACCTCCCTTCCAAGCAAGATCCCCTAGGGTAGTCTGCACAGGAATGCATCCAGGTGGGGTTTGAAAGTCTCCAGAGAAGGAGACTCCATAACCTCTCTGGGCAGCCTGCTCCAGAGCTCCAGCACCCTCACTCTAAAGAAGTTTCTCCTCATGTTCAGGTGAAACCTTCCGTGTCCCAGTTTTGTAGGTTTTGCTCCTTGTCTTATTGCTGCTGACCACCAAGAAGAAATTTGTCCCAGCCACTTGACACCCACCCCTCAGATATTTATAGGCATTGATCAGATCCCTTCTCAATTTTCTCTTCTCCAGACTAAACTGCCCCAGAGATTTCAGTCTTTCTTCACAGGGGAGTTGCTCAAGTTCCCCTGTCATCCTCATGGATCTCCACTGGACACCCTTCAGCCGGTCCCTGTCTCTCTTGACCTGTAATACTGTGTCCAAAATTTGACACAGTATTACAGGTGTGGTCTCACCAGAGCAGAGTAAAAGGGGAGAAGAACCTCCCTGGACCTGCTGGACACACTTTTCTTGATGAACCCCAGGATGGCGTTGGCTCTCTTGCCCACAAGGGCACATTGCTGGTCCATGCAGAACTTGCTGCCCAGCAACACTCCAAGGCCTTTCTCCGTGGAACTGCTTTCCATCATGGCAGCCTCCAGACTCTCCTGGTGCTTGTTGTTTTTCCTCCCCAGATGCAGGACCCTGAATTTGTCCTTATTGAACTTCATGTGGTTAACTCTTGTCCAGCACTCAGCCTGTCCAGGTCTTGTATAAGAGATCCTATACTACCCACGAGGAGCTCATGTGCAGTAGCACAATGTTGAGAACCTGCCATGAACACCAAACCTTCACAAGTCTGAGTGGATTCAAGATTTTACTGTCTTGCAAGGGCATTGCTGCATCTCTGATGATCATCCCTTCCTTCTGCTAATGCTCATCTTTAGTTACATGGGTGTGCAAACCGGGATGTGGTCTGGACTCTCTCTTCTATGTTCTCAGTCCTTCCTAGCTGTTGTCTAAGATTGTATTTCACCCTTCAAGGGGCTCCCACAGCCTCAGCCTGGATGTTTTTCTAAAGTGCTAAAGATAGCTGGGATGGGGAACAACAACCCTCTTGAGAGATGCAAGAAAGGTAAAGTGTTTGTGGAGTGGTTGTGCATAGAAGGCATTTTCAGCATCCTTCAGCAGTGTTGGGAGGCTTCAGAGGCAAAGTGAAGAGTGATAGGCATCCCAATAAACCTGCATAGGAAAGACTCTTCTGCTTCCTGAAGGTGACCAGAAGGACACCATAGGAATGACAGAAGTTAGGAGAGAACATCATGGGGGTAGGCTAAGCTAGAAGGAAGAACTAGGGCCTCCCTGTAGGATCAGAATTGTAAAATGGTTTGGGTTGGAAAAGACCTCCAAAGATCATCTTGTCCAACCCTCATGCAGTAAGCAGGGACACCCTCCACTAGAACAGGCTGCTCAGAGCCTCGTCAAGCCTGACCCTGAACATCTCCTAGGATATGGCCTCAACTGCCTCCCTGGGCAACCTGTTAGGGTGTTTCACCACTCTCATGGCAAAGAACTTGCTCCTGGCATCCAACCTAAAGGTACTCTTCTTTAATTTTAAACCACTGTTTCTAATCCTATCACTGCAGGCCTTCATAAACAGTCCCTCTGCAGCCCTCTTGCAGCCTCCCTTCAGGTACTGGAAGGCTGCTACTAGGTCTCTCCAGAGTCTTCTCTTCTCCAGGCTAAGCAACCCCAGCTGCTTCAGACTATCCTCCTAGAAGAGCACAAAGTCTGTAGAATATAAATTCACACCAAATTAATCTCACAATGGTAATTGGATCATGCATTGCCTGTAATTTGAGCATTGAAAGCTCAAATTACAGGAGGCTTTCTTTTTTTCCCAGCTTCACTATGGTGGCATCACCAGAATCAAATTCATTTTTCAGATAAAAAAATCCCTATTTTTAGTCTGGCTAAGATGCATAAAGCAAGGAAAAAGAAGGCAGCTGGCAATTGGGGATTATATTGAGAGACTATATGAATTTGTGCTCAGCCAGCATGCACTTGGCCTGGAGTAAACAAAACAAGTTAATTCCATTTGAGTCATAAAGGCACTTACAAAGCTGTTGACAACTGGTTTTGAGCACTTATAAACAAAGAAGGTGCTAATCCAGTTGCTGTGGGATGAGGCAAACATTTCAAAGGGTCTCTAAGTATCAGTGTGGAGTCTCTAAGAAAAAATACAACAGGCTACAACTCAATCTTCACAGAGATAAACTTTTGATTATTATACAAGGACAAAGTTCTTGAAGAACCTCAGCTCAGACTAAGTTCACGTGGCTGAGCAGAGAAAAAGGTCTTAGCTTTGGCCTGACAGGCTAGTGGAGGGAAACTTCAGTGATCTTCACTAAGATGTGTGTAGATTAAAAGCTTACTACTGCTCTTCTTTGCTGAAGCCTAGCCACGAACAACAGAGGAAGGCACAGTGCTGATGTCATTGTCTGGAGCTGTTGGGACCACATTTATCAGACTAGACATGCTACGGAGGCTAAATAACAGGTTGCAAGTACTGAGGGCTTTAAATCTAAAAAGCTCTGTGCTGTTTTGATAGCTTGCAGTAAAGTTCCACTTAAACTGGCAGTGAACCTAGAGAAAATCCTCTCAGCTGACTGTGTTTGCATCTGTGTCACTGTTTTTCAGCAGCATGAAGGAATAGTGTATATGAATTTGTGCACTGGGAATGCATGTAAGCAAGAGAATTGCAGTCAGACCCCTGCTAGTACCAGAGGTAGGAAGTATTTTTCTTAAGCATGAGGCATAGAGAGCATATGATATTCATCTGCAGTGATTGAAATAGTTCTCTAGAATAGTTGCTTAAAGATCACCAGCTCAAGTGAACTGTTCTTAACTCCCCAATGGGTTTAAACTGGCAGAGGGGAGATTTAAACTGCATGTTAGGAAGAAGTTCTTTGCAGTGAGGGTGGTGAGACACTGGCACAGGTTGCTCAGGGAGGTTGTAGCTGCTCCCTCCCTGGAGGTGATCAAGGCCAGGGAGGATGAGGTCTTGAGCGACCTGTTCTAGTGGGAGGCGTCCCTGCCTATGGCACAGGGGGGCTGGAAGTGGATGAGCTTTGAGGTCCCTTCCAACCTAATCCATTGTACGATTCTATGTACACAGATAAACATCAATGCAAGTGTGGAAAGAAAGCAGGCAGCTGATATTTTGTTTTGAAATCTTATCCACTTCAGAAATAGTTCATAGCTTATGCATAATGCTGCTTTAATTTTGTACAGATTTTTATTATCTAAAATAATCTGCCTTTGATTATCTCCCTGTATGAAACAAATACTTTGTCCTCACTAAAAACAACAAAACAAAAAAAATTAGGATTGTATTCCCATTCCTTCATGATTTTTAAATGACACAGAAGCATTAATAGCAAAATCTTTGTACTGTTACACATAATACATATATTGAGAGATGCATAAAATGGTTTGGGCTGGAAGGGACCTCGAAGATCACAGAATCACAGAATAAAGATCATCTAGTTCAAATCCTCCTGCTATAAAGGCATATGTGCAGCAGTCTTCTTTAAGAGTTATTGTCTTATAGCTCACCAACCAAACTGAAACATTTGCCTTTGAAGCATGCAACCTTATTTAAATGGTGCTCCAAAACGTAGCTGCTTGGAAAATGTCTCCTTTCTCTTGCCTAGAAGGAGGCTGCAGCTTTTGTTGCTGCAATTTCAGTGTGGGTAGAGAGCTGTATGAAACATGCTTTAAAAATAATCAAATTAAAGTGCTCCTAAAGAATGAGCTGCCCAAGAAGGTGGTGGATTCACCCACACTGTGTGTGTTTAAGGGTCACTTTGATGTGGTGCTTAGGGATGTGATTTAAGGTGAACCTTGTAGAGTAGGGTTATAGGTTGGGCTTGGTGATCCTGAGGGTCTTTTGCAACCTGGATGTCTCTGTGATTCTGTGATTGTGTGAAATGGTGTATATTCAGACTTTCCCCACCAAGATATTCTCAACAGACAACACCACTATCAGTAGCAACATTCTAGAATTCCAATATAAAGTACAGGCAAAGATTTAGGAATATTTTGTTGTGGAAATGGAGGATGGTCTCAGTTTTTTCTATAAGTAGCAGGTGGGACAGTAAGTCTGGATCTCACTGGGATTATTCAAAGAGAAGAGAAGGCTCTGGAGGGATCTTATAATTGCCTTCCAGTACCTGAAGAGAGGATTCTAGAGGAAGGCTGGAGAGAGATTTTTCATAAGGGTGTCTAGCAAGAGGACAAGAAGAATGGTTTTAGGCTGAAAAACAGTAGGTTTAGATTAGAGTTTAGGAAGTTCTTCAGTACAAGGTTGGTGAGATTCTGAAATACCCAGGGAGGTTGTGGATGCCTCCTCTCTGGGGTTGTTCAAGGCCAGTTTGGATGAGGCCTTGAGCAGATGAGTCTAGCTGAGAGGTATCCCTGCCCATGGCAGGGAGATTGAGTAGATGATCTCTAAGGTGTCTTCCAAACTAAGCTATTCTAATACTACAGGCATAATGTGTCAAGCAGTTAAAAGCTGTTCATGAAATGCAGTTTTAATTTCCCTTATCACTTTTGGTTCTGAAGAAGTTTCTTTGAGAAGTATTTCAATTTGACAGTAGTGGTGGGATTGTGAGCTCTAGGTGAGTGATTGGCCTCAATGATCTCAAAGGTATCTTCCAGCCTCGACAGCTTTATGATTCTATGATTCTAATTTGTAATTCAAGTGGAAGGAAGATTGGCAAGAATGAGGAGTAAGAATTAGATACATATTTCAATTTTATTACTTTCCTCTATTGCAACACTGGCATTTACATTCAGAATGTTCACAGGATCACAGGACGTTAGGGATTGGAAGGGACCTCTACAGAACATTAAGTCCAATCCTCCTGCCAAAGCAGGACCATAGTCTAGCACAAGTCACACAGGAACACATCCAGGCAGGGCTTGAAAGGCTTCAGAGAAGGAGACTTCACAACCTCTCTGGGAATCCCATTCCAGTGCTCTGAGGCCCTTTCAGTAAAGATCTTCCTCATGTTGAAATGGAACTTCCTGTGCTGTGGTTTATACCCATTGCCCCTTGTCCTGTCACAGGGCTCAGCTGAGAATCATAGAATCATATAATCAGCCAGGTTGGAAGAGACCTCCAAGGTCATCCATTCCAACCTATTACCCAGTCCCTACCCAATCAACTAGACCATGGCACTAAGTGCCTCATCCAGTCTTTTTTTTAACATCTCCAGGGACAGTAACAGAAACTGTCTCCTCCTGCTTGACATCCTTGTTTTCATTAAGCTCATGATTTAAGCTCATTCTACATCCTCACAACCTTGTCCCCCTGAAGCTGCTAGAACTGATGGAAGAATAAACCTCCAAGAAAGTGAAGGAGTTCTGTAACACATCAACATTACCGTATTAAGAAATTTTCAAGCTTACCTAAGTGAGCATAACAAGCACACTCTTAAAGCCACATTTATGGAATGAGTGCTGCATAATGGACAGGCACCCTGATCATCCCGTGTGAGATCACTTTTATTAATGTCATTATAATGCTCTGAGATAACCAGCTCTAACAGTTTAATCTTACAAATCAGACAGATCCTGGCTACTGTGATGGAAATCTTCAGCTACCCTCCAAAACAGCGTAGAACTGCCAGAATAAATAGCAATTGTGAAACAGCGTTCCTCAAACTTAATTAGGTGTCACATTCTTGTGGTAGCCTTTTAGAATTGTAATGCAGATTCAAAACAAAAAAAAAAAAAAAAAAAAAAAAAAAAAGGGCAATTTTTCAGCTTCTGACATAGAATTGTAGAATGGTTTAGGCTGGAAGGTACCTCAAAGCTTATCCAGTTCCAAACCCCTGTCATAGGCAGGGACACCTCCCACTAGAACAGGTCACTCACAGCCTCGTCTAACAGTTTTTATTCCCCACCTCCAGGGAGGGAGCATCCACAACCTCCCTGGGCAATCTTTTCCATCCTCCACCCTCACTGGAAAGAACTTCTTTCTAACATCTAGCTTAAATCTCCCCTCTGTCAGTTTAAACCCATTCCTCCTCATCCTGTCATTACAAGTCCTTCTAAATAGTCCATCACAGAATGATATTGCTGCTGCATCTCTTAAAAACAATTGGAAATGTAGCACCAAATGACAAGGGAGAGGTGGCTTTTTTTTTTTTTTTCTTAATTACCCGAAATAACTCTTCAGAACATAGGCAGTATTTTCTGAAGAGCTCTCAATTTCTTTTACCCTTGAAGTGTCCTGAGCTGGGAAAAAAGAAAAAAGAAAAAAAGAAAGAAAAAAAAGCCATTAAAAATGAGGTATTTTTTTTCAACTTGGGACACTTCGAGGGTAAAATAAATCCATGTACCCAAGGTCCTTTTATGAGGCCATCGTTCTGTGACTTCTAAGTAGTATCAGACATTGGGAGGGGCAGATTTATTGGAGCATCACAAGGAAATGTTAGAGGGGTAGTTGCTCCACCACGTAGCCCACAGATCAATCCCCTGGGTGCTCCCAGCCTTAGCCTCGGTCTAGCAGCAGGCCAAGTACGTGGGGATTTTCAGAAGCGCAGCACAAGTGTTTCCAGAGAAACCCAAGCAAGCGTGAAGTCTCCTAGCCAAGCTGTGTTGTTGCTCACTGAGTTTACAATTCTGAGAAAGTATTCTGCTCAAATGGAAAAACAAACAGATTCCCCCAGTCACAGCCCCTTCCTCCATGCGCGCGGACATCTGGCACAGGGAAACTGCTACACACTAAGAGGGAGAAGGTGGAACCCTAATGCAAACATTTGCCTCCCCTTCTCTGTCTGAAAGGCTCTCTCAAGAATCTCTTCACCCATTATTTGGTGGAAAAAAAAAATCATTAAGACCAGTCAGTTTGTTTTGGCTAAGTTTGAAACTGATTCAATCCACTTTGAGCTATTTTTTTTTTTTCAGCGGTATGCATCTTTTGGGCTGAGGAAATGTTGGCAGGAGTGCAGTGTTCTTAAGTTTAAAAAGTATTAAAACATCTTTCCCTTTCACCAGGGTTTCATTTCTCTCGTTACACCACGCAGAAGGAAGCAAGAGCTCCTCGTTCTGCTGCCAAATTTCATCCTCATAATAACAAGAAGAAGCAAACTAAAACAAGCAAGACCAGATAGGTCATTAACATTGTACCGAGCATATGTTCAAATCATTAGGACACAGGACAAATGACTTTCTCCTACAAAGTCTGTCAAGGGGCCAAAAGTTAATTCCTATTTCAAGGTCTTTGTAAAGGCACAGCAAATCAGAAGGGAACATCCTTTGTTTGTAGCTGGTGGCACATCTTTAAAAGGATAGTAAAAATATTCACAGTGAAAGATGAAGGAGAAATGTGCTTAAAATTAGTTCCTATGATGCTGAGGATTATATAACCAAGAATAAAGTATACCTATACCCTTAAAAAAAACTGTGGTGTGTTACAAGCAGTAGCAACATCATATTTACCAGGCTGTAACGTAGACTTCTGGTATATATTTGATATACAATAATATGTCATATATATCTATCTCTATCTCTGTTTCTATCTCTATCTCCACTCTGTATCTATATAATATGTCATATATATCTATCTCTATCTCTGTTTCTATCTCTATCTCCACTCTGTATCTATATATCTATATTTGTATCTATATCTAATATAGATCAAGGGAGGTTCTCCTCCACTTCTACTCTGCCCTGCTGAGATCACATCTTGAGTACTCTGTTCAGTTTTGGGCTCCCCAGTATAAGAGGGTTAGGGATCTGCTAGAGAGTGCCCAAGGGAGGGCTAAAAGGATTATTAGGGACTGGAGCACTGCCTGATGAGGAGAGGCTGAGGGACCTGGGGCTGCACAGTCTGGAGAAGAGAAGACTGAGAGGAGATTTAATAAATGTTTATTAATATCTGAGGGCTGGAGGTCAGGTGGGGACACAAACTCTGCTCACTTGCTCCCTGGGATAGGACAATGAGCAATGGATGGAAGCTGCGGCAGAGCAGGTTCTGCCTCCATATGAGGGGGAACTTCTTTCCTGTAAGGGTCCCAAGAGCACTGCCACAGGCTGCTCAGAGAGACTGTGGAGTCTCCTTCTCTGGAGCCTGTCAAGGCCTGTCAGGATGTGTTCTTGTGTGACCTGAGCTAGATTCTCTGGTCCTACTGTGGCAGGGGGGTTTGACTCAATGATCTCTGTGGGTCCCCTTCCAACCCCTAATATCCTGTGATCTATATCTGTATCTACATCAGGATTTTTTACTCCTTATAGTGTATACTACTCAGAGCAACTGGTCTATGTACCTATCTTCTGCAGTTTCATTCTCAGGCAAGAGTTCTTAATCTTTAATTATTTTGTGAAGTGATTCACTGTCACTTCTCATTTCTGCAACCATGCTACGTGACAAGGCTGAAGTCAGAATTTATGGAGAGACATATTTTACTCTGCTGAAATCTGAGTTTCTTTATGCTCATTCAGTATCCAGAAGGGGACTGGAAAGTCTTTCTCTCTTTTTTTTT
>VWZI01023947.1:293332-315894 GCA_013396835.1 Psilopogon haemacephalus | reverse complement strand
TTTTTTTCTTCTCTTTCATGAGGATAAGTAATAATTCACTAAATAGATGACTCCTGAAAGTCAGATGTTGAGTTGAATTATCTATTTAAAACTGACCCAGTGGGTATAAAGTAGTGTTTCTAACCAGGTGAGCATGAGTCACTTTGGCATGAATGTGCTCATTTTAAGTCACATTTCCATCAGTGACAATGGAAAAGTTTATTTTTCATTGAATTTGAAGTGAATGAACATTTGGATAGTATCAAAGAGTGTGGATGTTTCTAGGCTGAATTCATCACTGTATCTCAGAAAATGTCCAGTCAGGATTCAGTCAGAAATTTATGGTCACAGGATCAGGGTCACAGGATGTTAGGGGTTGGAAGGGACTACCACAGATCATCAAGTCCAACCTCCCTGCCAGAGCAGGATCATAGAATCTAGTACAGGTCACACAGGAACACATCCAGACAGGGCTTCAAAGTCCCCAGAGAAGGAAATTCCACAACCTCTCTGGGCAGCCTGTGCCAGTGTTCTGTGTTCTTCTTCATGTTGAGGTAGAACTTCCTGTGCTGTAGTTTACACCATTGCCCCTTTCCTATCACAGGTTGCAGTGAAGAAGAGTTTGTCCCCTCTCTCTTGAACCCAAACCCTCTGATATTTATAAATATTGATTAGATTCCCTCTAAATCTTCTCTTTACCAGACCAAAAATCCCCAGGTCCCTCAGCCTCTCCTCACAGGGCAGTGCTCCAGCCCCTTCATCACCTTCATAGCCTTCTGTTGGACGCTTTCTAGTAGATCCCTGTCCTTCCTGAACTGGGATGCCCAAAGCTGGAAGCAATATTCCAGGTGGTCTGGATTTCTTTACATCATTCTGGATGGTTTCCAATCTGGCTGTAATACTGAGCAATTTATTCAAAATCTTGTTTCAAATAGGCCTGGTATCAGACCTGGTATCATATAACCATGCTTCCCTCAAGAGTGGTTGTCTATCCTGATAGACACCACCATCAGGCACTGGAATGGGCTGCCCATGGAGGTGGTGGACGCACCATTCCTGGAGAGCTTTAAGAAAAGATTGGATGTGGCACTGGGAGGCACTGTTGAGCTGATGTCATGGTGTTAGGTTATAGACTGGACTTGATCTCAGAGGTCTTTTCCAGCCTCAATGATTCTGTGATCAACAGCCATAGGTATGTAGCAAAATGAAGAGGCAAAAAGGCAGAAGTACATTTGTAGCCATCTATGACTCACCAGATGTGCAATTAATAGCCCTTAAGTCTGTAAATAATAGTTCTTAAATTGTCCTTTTGGGTTTAGACAAGCTCCAGCTTGCCTTTGACAGATTTATTCTGCATATCAATCAGTGTACTTGCATCTTGAAGCAACACATTTTCTGACACCTACATGGTCTTGGAGAAATACATTTCAACATTTTGATACTTGCTGTTGTCCATCTTGTACCTTGGCAGATGATGATCTGACCAGATGGCTCTTGGTTCCCATATTACGGAAACCAAAGAACTGTTTTCTGTTCATGCTCTTTTCCTGGCTGAAGAAACCTACCATATTGAATCAAAGTTTTCCCAGCATCTCCCAGATTCTTTGTCACTCTCATCTCCTTTCCCTGAATCTTTTTCAATTCTCCTTCAGACATTTGAGAAGTGGAGAAGAGACAAGAAAAAATTGCATTCTGGTATAAGAGTCACATAATAAAAGTCCCTTTTTTTTTTTTTAATTCCGTGCCTTTCCCTGTAGCTTCCACTATTTGGGCTGCTTCCATGGCTGCTACTGAGCTGTTCATAAAAATATGAATTATAATTCCAGCATCTTTTTCCTGAGTAGTAATCTGTACTTCGGGGTCCCTCACCAAATATGCAAGTGTGTGTGTTTTACAGAATTGTCAGGGCTGGGAGGGAGCTCAAGGATCATCCACTTCCAACATCCCTGCCATGGGCAAGGACACCTCACACTAGATCAGGTTGCTCAGAGCCACATCCAGCCCGCCCTTTAAAACTTCCAGGGATGAGGCTTCTGCCACCTCCCTGGCAGCCTAACTTCTTCCTGACAACCAGTCTGAATCTACTCACTTCTAGTTTTGCTCCAATCCCCCTACTGACACCCTAAAAAGTCCTTCCTCAGCTTTCTTGTAGACCTCCTTCAGATACAGGAAGGTCACACTGGTCTGATAAGGACTACCTGGGGAAATAATCTATTTTTTAAAATTCCCTGCAAGGTAATGAAATAAAGACTAGGTACACATATCACAGAGCTTGAAGGCTGATCTTGCACACTCTTTATTCTCATTGACCAAAATTACTTTAGAGCCCTGCTATCCTCTAACTCATGACTTCTGAAACAGAAAACTCAGCTCCTCTACCCTAGCAAGAAAGTTAGAATCACAGAATCACACAATGTCAGGGGCTGGAAAGGGCCTGGAAAACTCATCCAGTCCAACCCTCCTGCCAGAGCTGGATCACCTAGAGTAGATTACACAGAATCCTACCCAGGTGGGGTTTGAGTATCTCCAGAGAGGGAGACTGCACAATTCCCCTGGACAGCCTGTTCCAGTGTTCTGTCACCCTCACAGGGAAAAAAATCCACCTCATGTTTCCACGAAACTTCCTATGCCTCAGCTTCCACTCATTGCCCCTCTGTGACCAGCCCTTCACCCCAGACTTATCCTCAGCCCAGCAACTTCCAACACCTTCCTAAGCTGTGTCAGCATCCATGTGGTCCCGCCTGAGCTGAGAGGTGATTTTTCCACTCCCCTCCACAGGCTGGCTGTTGGCCTGTGTCCTGCCCATGACCCAGGAGCCTGACGCATGTGGCCACCCCCTGCTTGCTGAGCCCATGGCTTCTCTCTGTGTGAGAACACTGAGCTGCTCCCTGGGAAGGTGCAACCTCCCTTCCCACCAGATGTTTCTACCTGATGCAGGATGTGACAGACAGGATAAGGCAACTTTCTACCTTGCTCAGCAACGTCTTTAGTACAGCAGAACATATGGTGCACATACAGCAACCTGAGCACAAACAAAAGCTTTGTATCATCTGTCACAATGTATGAAAACATGGAATCTCTCACCTCTATCTCTGTTCTTCACTCTGGTGAAACTCCACCTGGAGTACTGCATCCAGTTCTGAAGCCACTATTACAAGAAGGGTATGGAAGTGCTGGAGTGTGTCCAGAGAAGAGCCACAAGGATAATCAGGGTGCTGGAACTCCTCTCATATGGAGCTAGATTGAGAGAGTTTGAGCTGTTCAGTATGGAGAGGAGAAGGCTCCAAAGAGATCTTATTGTGGCCTTACAGTATCTGAAGGGGGCTACAGGAAAGCTGGGGAGTAGGTTTAGACTGGATCTTAGGAAGAAGTTCTTCAGTTTGAGGGTCATGATACTCTGGAAGGGGTTGCCCAGGGATGTTGTGGGTGCCTGCTCCCTGGGGATGTTGAAGGATAGACTGGATGAGGACTTGAGCAGCTGAGTCTAGTGCAGAGGCATCACTGTCCATAGCAGGGATGCTGGAGTAGATGATCCCTGAGGTCCCTTCTAACCTAAGCCATCCTATGATTTCAGAGCTGCCTCATTTGCTTATCTTAGGTGTGAATGGAAATTTCCAGGTCTATCTCACCTCTACTGTCATTTACACCACTACATTTTAACTTATAGCTGGGATACTCCAACACCACATTCTGACATGGGGATATCTTACTGAGATGAAACTATAATTGTGTGAGGCTGGACAGGGACTTTTTGCAGAGTCATGTAATGATAGGATGAGGGGTAATGGCTTTGAAGTGGAAAAAGATTGGATGTCAGGAAGAAATTCTCCACCAGAGGGGTGTGAGGTTGCCCAGAGAGGCTCGAACCCTGGAAGCATTTGAAGCCAGGCTGGGTGGGAAATTGAGCAATCCAGTCTAGGTGGATTTGTCCCTGCTCATGGGGAATTAGGGTGAGTGGAATTAGATAATCTTTAATGTCCCTTCCAACTCAAACCATTCTGTGATTCTATGAGACGTCTGTACTCTAAGATTATTGCTTGCCATGAAAAAGGAGGCACAAGGTGCTGGCAGGTGGTGCACCTCAGCTAGTGCATTTGCCTGTCATACAGGAAGGCTTAAACCAAGCCTCCACAGCAGTGCTTACGTAATCATGGTTGGCAACTGAAACAACTGCAAAAGGCAGAAACCAGGCAGCTGCTTTATAAAAGCCAATCAATAGAACACGCAAGTGTGGGCTGCAAGATGCCCAAGTCCTATTTTCTCAGCTGGCTAAAGAACAACAATGATTTCAGTCCATCTCTCAGATAACAGGAGAACACTTACCAATACCAATAGCATCTCACATTCTGCCTCTCCCTCCACTCTCCTCTTTCAAAAATTCTTGTCCGAACAGATCATAGAGCAAAGGTATTTTCTTTGACTTGCACTTTGCAAATGGCTTGTGAAACCTAAAAAAAAAAAAAGGAGATGTGGACAAGCAGGAAAGGGTCTACAGAACAGCCAAAATAATGATTCTAGGACTGGGAGCTTTGACATATGAGGAAATGTTGAAGAGAATTAGATTTGTAGAACCCTGAGAAAATAAGGGGTTTATGTTTACCATCACATTCCAATATTTAAAGGGTGGCTCTAAAGAGACAGATATGCCCTTTTTAGAAGAAGTCACATAGGAAAGACAAAGGGTAATGGATACAAGTTACTCTCAAGGAGATTCTGATTCTGTGCAAGAGGAAAGGTTTTTGCAACAAGGACAATCAGACATTGAAATACTCTCCCCAGGGAAGTGATGGAGTCCCCAAGATAGGACTCACTTTCAAAATTCAGGTGGATTGGGTGCTGAGTCTTCTTACCTAGCTTGTGCTTTGCCAGGAAAGACTGAACCAGATGGTCCTTGAGGTCCCTTCCAGTCTAGAACTCTTATGATTCTGTGATATTCACAGAATGGCTTGGGTTGTCCCCTGCCATGGGCAAAGACATCTCCCATTAGACTGGGCTACTTAAGTTCTCATCCAGCCTGGTCTTGAATACCTCCGGGGATGGGACATCCACAGCTTCCCTGTTTCCAGTGTCTCACCACCCTCACTGGAAAGAATTTCCTCCTGATATTCAGTCTAAATTTCAGCTTTTGTCCAGTCCCTCTCATCCTATCACTACAAGCCCTTGTAAAGAGACACCCCAGCTTTCTTGTAGGGCTCCTTCTAGTAGTGGAAGGCCTCTAAGATCTACCTGGAGCCTTCTCTTCTCCAGGCTGAACACCCCCAACTCTCAGAGCCTGTCCCCCCAGGGAAGGTGCTCCAGCCCCCTGATCATCTTGGTGACCCTCCTCTGAGCCCAGTCCAACAGTTTGATGTTCATAATAGAACATGTGCAAGATGATAAAATAAAATAAAATATAAATGGGGAGTAAATTGTAATCCAGTGTATGAGACTGACAAAAGTTAGTAAACTAAACTCCCATGTATGCCTCTATCACAACCTCATCTATCGGAGTGAGACTTTTTTTGTTCATTTTGGGGTTAGTTTGTGTGGGGTATGTTTGTTTTGGTTTTGTTGTTTGGGGGTTTTTTCTTTGGTTGGTTTGGTTTGGTTTGTGTTGTGTTCTTTTGCTTCTTCTTTCTGACAAGGAAGGCAGTTTGATTTTGCTGTTCTACCTTTTGTGCTGAGTTTGCTAATCACAGAACGGGGCTTTCTGCCAACGAGTCAGCTCTGAATCTCCACAATGTGGCAGGGGCACTAGACGCAGCTCTCAGCTACAAGGTAGCTTTGCCACTGCTGTTCATACCACTAAGCTTAGAAAAATCAAGATCTCCACTTTGTTTGCTCTACGGTGGATAATTTTCTCCTTGTGAGGTGTGGGGGATGCCTCAATGAAAGGAAAGAGAAAGTCTTCCTGTTGCATTGCCCAGGCACAGATCCTGAGTGCAAGGGAAAAGCCAAGTGAGACAAATGTTTGTGGAAGGGCTGGCTGGGGGCTTCCTTTGCTTCTGGAAGGGATGAATGAGGGCACAGAGGAGAAACTATAGTCAAGAAGGAAGAGGAAGGAGCTTTGAGGAAAACCCATCCCACAAGTGTTTCCTTTTCATCTTCCAAGGAGCAACAGGCTCAGCTCACCAGATCTCAACAGCTTCATCCAGTCCTTTTCTCTGATATTTCCTTTCTTGTGACTGAAGATTTTACCCTCCCATTTTGAGCTGACAAAGCTCAGTTTTGTTTACACTGCTGAGAAGGATACAGTTGACTATGAAAAGCCCAATTTATTTCTTTCCCAATACTGTTTCAGTGAAGCAGAATTATTTGGATTTTTTTCTTCATCTCCATGATTCTCTTGTTCACAGAATCACAGAACTTCAGAGGTTGGAAAGGACCTCCAGAGATCATCAAGTCCAACATCCCTGCCAAGGCAGGACCCTCTATGTTGTTCACACAGGATTGCATCCAGGTGGGGTTTGAAAGTCTCCAGAGAAGGAGAATTCACAACCTCTCTGGGCAGCCTGTTCCAGGGCTCTGCCACTTCAAAGAAGTTTCTCTTCATGTTGAGGTGAAAGCTTCTGTGCTACACTTTGTAGCTGTTGCCCTTTCTCTTACTGCTGCTGACCACTGAGAAGAGGTTTGTCCCAGACACTTGACACTCAGCCATCAGACATTGATCAGATCTCCTTTCAGTCTTCTCCAGACTAAATTTCCTCATGGCTCTTGGTCTCTCTCCATAGAGGAGATGCTGAAGTCTGTCAATCATCCTCATGGCTCTCCACTGGACCCTCTCCAGCAGGTCCCTGTCTCTCTCAAACGGTGGAGCCCAAAACCAGACACAGTATTCCAGCTGCAGTCTTACCAGGGCTGAGTAGAGGAGAAGAACCTCCCGAGCCCTGCTGACCACACTTTTCCTGATGCATCCCAGGATGCCATTGGCTCTCTCGGCCACAATAGCACATTACTGGCCTGTGCAGAACTTGCTGTCCAGCAGCACTACAAGGTCTTTCTCCATGGAACTGCTTTCCAGCAGGGCAGCCCCAACCTGTACTTGTGCCTGCTGTTACTCATGTTGCTGTATCTTTTTTTTTTTTTTAATCATTTTGGATTTTTTCTTTTCCTTTTTGTAACTCTTTTTTTGGCTTACCTGAACTTGCCCCACCATCTCCACAGAGTCCAACTGACACACTGTGTTGCATAAACTGCAGGAGGGAGAGGCAAAAGAAAGGGAATTAATATTTCTCTGTGCTAGTTTGCAGCATGTTCACAGATGTCAGAATCTTCCTTTCTTTTTATTCTGCCTTCACTGGAGAGACCTTTTTTAGGGGCATTTGTCAAAGAACAAGAAGGGTAATACCCAGAGAGTTAGATATATACACCCAGCCCATCCAGCTTGCATGTAAATTAAGTAGTTACATGTTGAAATAATAACCTTTTCAAATGACTGATAATAGCACATCCAAATTTTTGGAACAGCCCTGTTGGCTCAAGAGAAGTAAATCAAATCGAAAGCCAGATGACCAGAATGACAAATTGTGTCCACTTGGTCACATTTCTTTCCTCAGGAAAATACTTCCATTAATGCAAATGGAGGTATCAGTTAGTATCAAGAACTTCCAGAAGGGTGAAAAGTAAATAAAAGGACAAACTGTACCAGGAAAATATGACCGAGAGATCTGACAGCATTACAGAAATAGTCAGATTAAGAAAACATTCCATTCAAGGGACCATTGCTTCTGAGCCATCTGATTCATAGTTTGTTTTTGTTTTGTTTTTCTTCTCTTTCATAGCATTTAGGTCAAAAGGGATCACTGGAAAATCCAGGCTATGCTCCCTTTTGCAAAGAGATTTTGCATTTCACTGAAAAGCTTTTGTGCAAAAGCCTCTGCATATTATATTATATTATATTATATTATATTGTTTTATATTGTTTTATATTGTTTTATTCTATTATATTTCATTTTATTCTATCATATCTTATCTTATATAGTTGCACGCCCTGTGTTTGGCCAATGTGTATTCAGAACTGCAATAACTCCTGAGCTAAAGAACCAAGGAAGGTTATTCTGTCACCACCCTTGGGAGTTCACCTCAAAAGTTTGTCATTTGCTCTCAAAAATATGTGCTATTTTTTTTCCACTATGCCATTACATAATTAGATTTCATCTATGCCATGATATATTCAGATTTCACAGACTATATGCAGTTGGAAGAGACCTCCAAAGCTCATCCAGTCCAACCATCAACCCAGCACTGAAGGGTCAGCACTAAACCTTGTCCCTAATCACCACACACTGTTTGAACACTTCCAGGGATGGTGACTCCACCACTGCCCTGGGCAGACCATTTCAATATTCAAGAACCCTTGCAGTGAAGAAATATTCCCTAACATCCAGCCCAAACCTTCCTTGGTGCAGCTCGAACCCATTTCCTTTAGTCCTGTTGCTTGACACAAAAGCATTACAAGAGAATTTAACACCTGAATCATTTTATTTAGAAAACCATGATTGGAGTTGTTGCTAAACTTACATTTTGATGTTTGTTAAGAAAGGCTTGGTTCTGCCTTCAAGCATTTTTTTCTTTCAATAAAAGATCTTATCAAAAGCTTCAACTTCTTCTCCTGTCATATGCTGTTCTGAATGTTAGACTATGTTTCATAGATTCATATCATTTACAGTGAGGGTTGTGAGACACTGGAAGAGATTGCCCAAAGAGGCTGTGGATGTCCCCACCCTGGAGGTGTTCAAGGCCAGGTTGGATGAAGCCTTGATCAATGTGGTCTAGTGGAAGGGAAGGTGTCCCTGCCAAAGGCAGGGCAGTTGGAACTAGATGATCTTTAAGATCTCTTCCAACCCAAACCATTCTGTGATTCTCTGATTTAAATGTGAAAACAAAAGGTCATGTGAAAATGATAAAGCAAAATTTCCTTTTGATTGCCTCCTCACAGACAAGCCTAAATTGTGCACTGCTCTGCAGACAACTGCATATAGAATGGTAGAAGCAGAGAATGGTTTAGGTTGGAAGAGACCTCAAAGATCATCCAGTTCCAACCCCCTGCCATAGGCAGGGACACCTCCCACTAGAACAGGTTGCTCAAGGCCTCATCCAGCCTGGCCTTGAACACCTCCAGGGAGGGAGCAGCCACAACGTCCCTGGGCATCCTGTGCCAGTGTCTCACCACCCTCATGCTGAAGAGACCAACCCCACCTGGCTACAACCTCCCTTCAGGCAGTTGTAGAGAGCAATGAGATCTCCCCTGAGCCTCCCCTTCTCCAGGCTGCACACCCCCAGCTCCCCCAGCCTCTCCTCACGGGGCTGTGCTCCAGCCCCCTCCCCAGCCTTGGTGCCCTTTTCTGGACATGTTCAAGCACCTCAGCATCTTTCTTAAATTGAGGGGCAATGGATTCAAACTACAGCACAGGAAGCTCTACCTCAACAGGAGGAGGAACTTTACTGTAATGGTCCCAGAGCACTGGAACAGGATGCCCAGAGAGGTCATGGAGTCTCCTTTTCAGCAGCTTACAAAGTCAAAACTACAAAGAAAGTATCAGAAGTATTTTATCAGGCATTATTTATGTAACTGAGTACCCAGACAGCTATTTCTGTCTCAAATTATTAAAGCAACCATAATTCTCCAGACTGTCCAAAGACAGTGACAGCAGGAAACAAAATGGAACAAATCTCAGCTGTGTACATGTTTAAGGACTGTTTTGTCCTGCTTAAGCATTCATCTTTTGAGCTGATGTCTTTTCAGCGTATTCCATTCCTCATCTGGTTTGACATTCTCAGACTTCATTAAAGCCTCTTTTTATCAAATCGTTTGGAGCTGCAAAGTAGAATTTCCATTTTCATCAGAACAGGGTGACAAGTAGTGTTGATATATTAGGAAATGTCTTTTCCCTCTGGCATGCAAATTTTAATTGCATAAGCATAGTGACTGGTGTGGAAATGAAGGTCCTTGCATTCATTGTACTGTATTAATGCAAAGTATTGCATTATTAATAGCATATTAGTAAAAAAATTATTTCTGGTGCCAATATCTGAGTGCATTAAGGTTCATTTCTAGTCTGTATCTTGTGGCCCTGTCTAGTTTCTTTAAGTTCCAGGACATTGCAAGCACAGGAGCCCTGCATCCCTCCCCTGGCACC
The DNA here is from genome assembly GCA_013396835.1 of Psilopogon haemacephalus. NCBI lineage: Eukaryota > Metazoa > Chordata > Aves > Piciformes > Megalaimidae > Psilopogon > Psilopogon haemacephalus. The sequence goes on along the minus strand of VWZI01023947.1, from coordinate 305,797 downwards.
CAAAAATCCTCTGGCACACATTCAAGGTATGAATCACAGTTTCTGGAAGAATTTCACACGGCCCAAGTTTGCAGTTTTCCATGTAGGCACCCTCAGTAATTGCTTTGAGGTGATGTTGATCAAAAACCAGGGGGAGCCAGGGTTGAAGCAGGCTGAGCTGGACAGATACTACCAGATCCTGGAGTTTGTAGCAAGGTGAGGACTGGTCACTTCAATCAAGTAAAAAGTGGTAGGACAAGAGGAACCTATGCTCTTAGTGGGCAGAGCTGGCACATCAGAGAGGTCATTCACCATGATTACAGAATCACAGAATCATCAGGACTGGAAGGGACAAAGATCATCCAGCATCAACTCTCCGCCTTGGGCAGGGACACCTCACACTACATCAGGTTGCTCAGAGCCACGTCCAGCCTGGCCTTAAAAACCTCCAGGGATGAGGCCTCCTCACAGCCAAACCTAAATTGTGCACTGCTCGACAGACAACTGCATAGAGAATCAGAGAATGGTTTAGGTTGGAAGGGACCTCAAAGCTCAGCCAGTTCCAACCCCCCTGTGCCATAGGCAGGGACACCTCCCACTAGAGCAGGTCACTTAAGGCCTCATCCAGCCTGGCCTTGAACACCTCCAGGGAGAGAGCAGCCACAACCTCCCTGGGCAACCTGTGCCAGTGTCTCACCACTCTCACGCTGAAGATCTTCTTCCTAACATCAAATACTCTAGTAGATTTTTGACTAAGAGCACAACAGACTTAGATTATTCTACTTTACTCTTTTTAAAGGAAAAGGGCGGTAAAATAATAAGGCTCTCCCTGAACTGGGGAAGAATACACAGAGGCTGCAATTACAAACGTGCAGAAACAGGTCCGGCATACATGAATCCTTAACACCTAATACAGGATGCATCAGAATTCCCCCAAAACCTTCCCCCCAACCAAAGCAAACCCCCAGAGCTCATTTTCCCCATCCCACATAGTCTCCGAGTTAGGCCCCAGGCAGGCCGAGGTTTGCTGCGGCCTACAGGCACTCCTGTGCGGTTCCCTCGTTACCCACACAAGGATCCCTCTGGAGAGCTGAAAAGGCAGGAGGGAAAAGAGAGCAAACTGACCTTGCTGCTTAACTGCTGCTGGATGATAAAATTCCCACATCCAGGGGTAAATAGTTGGTCCCCTGACATGGATCTTGGTCGCTGTAGTTTTCTCGGGGTGCCCGGAATAACCTGGAACCCCTCAAACCACCACCCTGAATCTGCCCACTGCTGCTTTCGCTCCATCGCCCCCAGCCCTATCGCTGCCCAATGCCCTCAGAAGTCCCTCACAAGCTTTCTTATAGGCCCCCTTTGAATTTGGAAGGGCAAGAAAAGGTCTCCTTGGAGCCTTCCAAGGCCTCTTCTCCTCCCCAGACTGAGCCACCCCAATGCCCTCAGCCTGTCTGCGTAGGAGAGGAGCTCCAGACCCTCCTTGTGGCCCTGCTCTGGGCACGCTCCAGCGCAGATCTTTCCACCATATCCCCTGGGCAGCTGCTCCCTAGGTAGACTGAGGTAACCACCCCAGGCAGGTCACTCAGGATGATCTTAGAATCAGAGAATCAGAGAATCATAGAATGGTTTAGGTTGGAAGAGACCTTAAAGCTCATCCAGTTCCAACCCCCCTGTGCCATAGGCAGGGACACCTCCCACTAGATCAGGTCGCTCAAAACCTCATCCAGCCTGGCTTTGAACACCTCCAGGGAGGGAGTAGCCACAACCTCCCTGGGAAACCTGTGCCAGTGCCTCGCCACCCTCACTGTGAAGAATTTTTTCCTAACATCCCATTTAATCTCCCCTCTGCCATTCCCCTTTGTTCTGTCATTACAAGACCTTGTGAATAGTCCCTCCCCAGCCCTCCTGTAGGCCCCTTCAGAAACTGGAAGGCTATTCTAAGGTCTCCTTGAAGCCTTCTCTTCTCCAGGCTCATAAGCCCCAACTCTCTCAGCCTGTCCTCATAGCATAAGTGCTGCAGCCCTCTGATCATCTTTGTGGCCCTCCTCTGGACTCTCTCCAGCAGTTCCATGTCCTTCCTATGCTGGGGGCTCCAGAACTGCACACAGTACTCCAGGTGGGGTCTGATGAGAGCAGAGCAAAAGGGGAGAATCACCTCCCTTGCCCTGCTGGTAATGCTTCTCTTAATGCAGCCCAGGACACGGTTGGCTGCCTGGGTCGCATGTGCACACTGTTGGCTCATCTTGAGCTTCTCATCTACCCAGACCCCCAGGTCTTTTTCCTCAGAGCTCCTCTCCAGCCACTGACCACCCAGCCTGTATTTGTGCTTGGGATTGCAGCGACCCAGGGGCAGGACCTTACACTTGGCCTTGTTAACTTTGCTGAGACATTCCTCAGGTCTTAATTTAATCTTCACCTCCCAGGTGATTTGCATGTTCCAGGCAAAGGCCTCTCTCAACCTAAGAAATACATTTTTAAAAGAAAGAATAAGGTCTGGCAAAAGGGTGAGGCCATTTCCCAGATGTGTCAGTTAAGCTTTCTCAGATGACAGGGGGAGTGCTTTAAAGGCAAGCTGCCATTTAAAAATTAGACTCTTTTAGCAACAAATATTTTTTGGGCTGGCAATCTATTGTTGGTGGGCTCGAACTTTAACCTGCGGTTTGTCTAATGTCTCTCGGCAAAGGCAGTTTAAGCTGGAGGATCGCCCCTTGAACTCGGTCTGATTGACCCAGAACTGTGTGATTTACCTTATTAGGAAAGATCTGTGACAGCAGAGGCCTCATCAGTATTCTGGATGAGAGACACTGACCAGCTTATGGAAATTATGAAGATGAGCAGCTTCATTTGCAATGCAGAAGTCGTTATCTGAATTGCAGTGTTGAAGATTAAACTTTACAGGGGTAGTTCACAAGGTCTTTTCCTCCTATATGTACAGGATCACAGGATGTCAGGGGTTGGAAGAGACTTCCGTAGATCATTGAGTCCAACCCCCCTGCAAGAGCAGGACCATAGAATCTAGCTCAGGTCACACAGGAACACATCCAGACAGGGCTTGAAAGTCTCCTGAGAAGGAGACTCCACAAGCTCTCTGGGGAGCCTGTGCCAGTGCTCTGGGACCCTTACAGTCAAGAACTTCTTCCTCATGTTGAGGTGGAACTTCCTGTGCTGTAGTTTACACCATTGCCCCTTTCCTATCACAGGTTGCAGTCGAGAACAGTTTGTTCCCTCCCTGTTGAACCCAACCTGTCCAGCAGGTCTAGGGACGTTCTTCTCCCCCTCTACTCTGCACTAGTGATACCACATCTGCAATACTGTGTCCAGTTTTGGGCTCCACAGTTCAAGAAAGTCAGGGATCTGCTGGAGAGAGTCCATCACAGAGCCATGAGGATGACTGGGGCACTTGAGCATCTCCCCTATAGAGAGAGACTGAGAGCCCTGGGGCTGTTTAGTCTGGAGAATAGAAGACTGAGAGGAGATCTGATCAATATCTACAAGTATCTGAGAGGTGGCTACAAACTGGAACACAGAAGGTTTCACATCAACATGAGGAGAAACTTCTTCACAGTGAGGGTGACAGAGCCCTGGAACAGACTGCCCAGAGAGGCTGTGGAGTATCCTTCTGTATCCTTCTCTGGAAGCTTTCAAACCCCACTTGGATGCATTCCTGTGTGAACTACCCTAGGGGAACCTGCTTTTGGCAGTGGGGTTGGACTGGATGATCTCTGGGGGTTTCTTCCAGCCTCTAATGTTGTGTGATTCTATGCATATTTTGAAATAGCATTGTCAAATCTAATAAGACATATTTGGACATGAACTCACTGATTCTACTCATAAAATGGAGCATGAATCAATATATTTACTGCACTCAGAGATGTTAAAGGAGAGTTTTAAGGTCATCAGGCTCCAATATGCCTGAATATTTATTTTCTCTAATGTACTTAGCCAAGCAATATTTGAGTTTGTGGAGCACTACTTTTCCATCATAAGTCGTTTAAGAAGAGATGGACAAGGAACAGCAGAGGAGACAGATCTCTTCCATGAACCACATTAGCTCAAAATGCTACAAGTGTGGAGTGTGCATGTCCAAATGGGCACGACTCCTGTGAAACCTCCCAAAGCCTGCAATCACCAGCAGTTTCAGTAGCTTTCTGCGCAGCCCTTCTGAGCCACGGGGCTGTCCACAACATCATTCCTGCATTCTTGTTAGCACAAGGACTTATAATCACCTCTCCACCAGGGCTTCAGCAACTCTTAGCAAGCTTTCAATGAAATATAAATTGTCTCCATGCAGTTGCTGTAGCTTCTGGTGGAAAAGAAGGATGTAGTTTTTCTTATATTTTGTATCTGACTCGAAAGCTTCCAAAATTGAGCTCCCTTCCCTCCCTGTACTGTCCTGCCCTGCCCTTCCTTGTCCTTTTTTTCTGCTCTCTCTTTTTTTTTTTTTTTTTTTTCCTTTTTTTGGCAGGGAAGCTCTAGATCATGTTGAACCCAAAGGATGAAAACCACAAGAACACCAGAAAGTCATGACAATCTTTGCTTAAATCATAATCGCATGATGCCAAAAGTATTTGCTCCTGGTATTTACTCCCAGTTATCTAAATCACTGCAGATAGCAGTGCATCTGGAACACATGAATTCAGTCAGCAGCAGAAAGCAAAGCAAGAAGCCCTGTGAGCTGCACAAAGCACACCCCACTGATGTTGAAGGTTATCCACTCGCACTGCCTCAAAAAATTATTTCTGTTCATCATTGATGCTGCAAAGAAACAAGAGGAGAGGCTCATAAACTGCTTGGGAGGTGATCTGCTGGACAGCAGTCCTGTGGAGAAGGACCTGAGAGTGCTGGTGGATAACAAAGTTATCCATGAGACAGCAATGTGCCCTCGTGGCCTAGAAGGCCAGTGGGATCCTGGGGTGCATTAAGAGGAGTGTGGACACAGATCGAGGGAGGATCTGCTCCCCCCTCTATTCTGGTGAGACCTCACCTGGAATATTGCTTTCAGTTTTGGGCTACCCAGTTCAGGAGGGAGAAAGATTTACTGGAGAGAGTCCAAGGGAGGGCTACAAAGATGATGAAGGGGATAGAGCACTGCCCTGTGAGGATAGGCTGAGGGACCTAGGGCTTTTTAGTCTGATGAGAAGACCTAAAAGGGATCTAATCAATGCTTATAAACACTTATAAATATCTGAGGCCTTATAAATATCTATGCCATGTAATAGGACAAGAGGCAACGGATGTAAACTACAGCACAGGAAGTTCCACCTCAACGTGAGGAAGAGCTCTACTGTAAGGATCCAAGAGCACTGGAACAGGCTGCCCAGAGAGGTTGTGGAATCTCCTTCTCTGGAGACTTTCAAGCCCTGTCTGGTTCCTGTGTGACCTGAGCTAGATTGTATGGCCCTGCTCTTTAGGAGGGGGGTGGGGGGAGAGTTGGACTTGCTGATCTGTGGATGTCCCTTCCAACCCCTAACATCCTGTGATCCTGTGAACTGAATAACAATTATCTGACCCATTCTGCAAACAATGAGTGAGTCATTTAAACTAACATTTGAGGCTGGCTGTACTAGCCATTTATTTTGGCTGCGCTCAAGAAGAGATAAAGCTGATGTGAAACTGATTGAGAACAAATATTGATTATTTTGCCTAACACCACCCTTTGTCCTAGAACCTCGCAGTCACACAAGCACTTAAAGCCCTACTTTTTTTTTTTTTTTTTTCTTGATTTGTTTCTTCTGAGCCAGAAAGTGATGTCATACTGAAACAAATTATTGTAGTTAAAAGTTGTGGTATATTTAGCATTAAGAAAGGACACAGCTCCAAGGTGTCATTGTATCTGAACATCCAGAGGTATCTGTAATTTCCTGGTGGAATGCTCTGCACTGTGGCAGCAGGGCAGTGTCTGTGCGTATAGGATGAAAGCCAAGTACCTGATCCTTGTTTTTTCAAAACCAAGTAGAGTCCATCTACAAAAAGATACTGTAGATCTTTTATGTCACCCATTCAAGCTAGAACGCAGACTAAAATTCAGCCACAAAAGCAAAAATTTGGGCAAAAGCTAGTCACAGCACCCCATAAGAATTACTTCACCTCTTCAGAGGAGGGCTGCTAGTCTATTTTAATTCTTCCAGAAATAAATATGCATCTCAGGTAGCACAGGAAGATGCAATGCCAATGGCAGAGAAAGAAAAGAGAGAGACATGAAATTCTGGGAGATTTGGCAAGCTCTCTCTCAAGAGAAAAAGCAAAATCTAAAAGTAGTTGATGGCTTCCCCCTGCTGGCAGTGAAAAAATGCATCTGCCTCCTAACTCATTATTGCTGTCCAAAATCTTGCTGACAACCTAAAGAGGCACATCTGTGCTCCTGGTACACATTTTCCTTCATGCAAAGACAAACCTCTCAGTCAGAGTGAGCCTAAGCAGATCACAAAAGACTGTAGCGCTCTGGCAGTAGCCAGGGTTATTCTCATCAGGAAAAGAAAATAAATACAAAATCAGGTTCAAATAGGGACAAACACTGCCTGAGGGTGAATATGGGCATGACAATAACGTCAGCAGCAAGGCTTTGCTTTCCTTAACCATGGGATGAAATTCTGTGATTCTGGATTCTCCCAAAAGAAGATGAGGAAGAGCATCTTTGCATGTACAATGTGTTTTAAATGAGGATGGAGAGGAGGGGGGAAATTCCTCCTGATAAGCATAAGCACACCAGATCATAGAATCATAGAATAGTTTAGGTTGGAAGGGACCTTCAAGATCATCTAGCTCCAACCCCTGTGCCATGGGCAGGGACACCTCCCACTAGAACAGATTATAGGCTGTGAAAAGAAAATAATGGTGATGTCCACTTCACTCACAGGTTTGCTGAGATGTACAAAACCAAGGACATAAATATAGATAAGACAGTGTCTCTCTGCCTGCGGAGTCTGATGGTGTCTGTCTCTCTCCCTGGCTTCTGCTTGGATCTGTGTAACCCAATTAATCAATTCTGCTTCTAACCCCCCTTGCCAATCTTCCCAATTCACCTTGCATGTAAGGCAGATTCTGGGATAAGTTTGGAGGTTGGGGAGAAGGTGGAAATGTGGTTGGGAACCCCTCCTGGGGACTCTGATTTCTGGGAGAGGCATTGTGTTTCTGTATTACTTTTAATTTGTATGTTTCTGTATATAGCTATAAATATTTGTAATGTATTGTAAATATCTGCCTGTAAATTGTGCTAAGCTCTGAATATAAAGCTTCATTCCTTAACTTCCAGATTAAGTCTGGGTGATTTCAAGTCTGGGTGATTTCAAGTCTGGGTGATTTCATATCGGGGGGCTGGGGGGCAGGTAACTCCCAAACCATCACACAGTGCTCCATGAAAAACTTCTTCCTGATGTCCAATCTAAACCTCCTCAGCTTCACCTTGAGGCCATTCCCCCTTGTTCTGTCTCCAATTACCTGTGAGAAGAGACCAGCAGCAGCCTCTCCACAACATCCCTTCAGCTAGTTATAGACAGTAATGAGGTCTACCCTCAGCATCCTCTTCCTCAAACTAACCATCCCCAGCTCCCTCAGTTGCTCCTCATAAAATTTATTCTCTAGGCCCTTCACCAGCACTTCCCAAACTGTTGAGGTGCTGGAAATGGACTTAATCAATGTATAGAAGAGATGCCACAAACACTTCAGGAATAGATGGTGGCTGCGTTGTGGATATATCTGACAGTGAAATTAATCTCCCTAGGAAAGGAAGGGCAGTAACAATTTTCTGTTTGAAACAGAGAAGGAACATCCTGTGCAACCAAACAAAAGCATCCTTCTGTAAAAATAAATGTACCAGCAAACATAACAAGACAATTCAGGGCTTAGCTCATGGAAGGGCTGCTTGTTGAATGCAATCCAAAAAAAATGACACTGTTATTTGAAATGTCAAAAAATTTTGAGCCACCTGATACCGTCCTTCAGTTAAACATGCTCAGAAAATCAGTTTGATATGGGAGTTGCTAACAAATGCTCCTCACCTTTATAGAGCTTGAATGTGTTCTCCAGCTTTGCTTTTAGAATCCTTCCACGACAGCCTAAGTAAAACATGCCTTGGTTCCTTCTAGGTTGACCTGCAGCTTCATTGTGTCCAGTTCTGAGCCCTTCAATTTAAGAAAGATGTTGAGGTGCTTGAACATGTCCAGAGAAGGGCAGCAAGGCTGGGGAGGGGGATGGAGCACAGCCACGTGAGGAGAGATTGAAGGAGCTGGGGGTGTGCGGCCTGAAGAAGAGCAGGCTTAGGGCAGACCTCATTGCTCTCTACAACCGCCTGATGGGAGGTTGTAGCCAGTGGGCCTGGGCTCTTCTCCCATGTAACCAGTGACAGAACAGGAGGACACAGCCTCAAGCTGTGCCGGGTAGGTTCAGGCTGGATGTTAGGAAGAAGTTCTTCCCAGCAAGAGTGATTGGCATTGGAATGGGCTGCCTGGGGACGTGGTGGAGTGACTGACCCTGAAGATGTTTAAAAAGAAGCTGGATGATGCACTTCATGCCATGGTTTAGTTAATTGAAAGTGTTAGATGATAGGTTAGACTTGATGATCTTGAAGGTCTTTTCATCCTGATTAATTCTATGATTCTGTGATTTAGGCGTGAAGCATTTAGCATTTTGGAAACTCAGTCCAGGGACAAGGAGTTTTTGGTGTATCTTACCTACAAACTGTCACAAACACAACATAGCCACCTTTTATTCCTACCTATTGTTACAGAAGCAAATCCAAGTTGAGTTTAGTAGGTTTAGTAGCAGGTTTTAAAAGGTCTGAATCTAGATTTCCTCGTAGCTAGTAAAATCACAGTGTCAGGGGCTGGAAGGGATCTTGAAAGCTCATCCATTCCAAGCCCCCTGGCAGGACAGGATCACCTAGACCAGATCACATAGGTATGAATCAGTAGTTCATATATATATGTAGACACACACACATATATATATGCCCATCCAGTCAGTCAGCACACTCACTGCAGCTCTGCTGAAGTCAATGAAGCCAAACCTAAGCCAAATGCTCTCCATTAATGCAATCCAGCAGAGGGTATGAATCACCTGTATTTAAATTGAATGCTTTTATATGTGACAAGGAGAAGCAATGAGCATAAATTTATTGTAAAAGCTCTTTCTGTCTTTCTATGGAAATTCTGTGTTTTTATGCAATGTGCTTCCATCATTAATTTTAATCAAAACAACCTCTCATTTGCTAAATGCCTTCTGTTCCAGCCTCAGTTGGCATCTTCTCATGATTTTCAAAACATGTCAGGCTGAAATTGTTCTTGACGGAGATAAATGTCCACAAAGGACTGTGATGAGATCATTGAAGTAATTCCTACTCATTACCTAAGCAGGAAAACACACTAACTTGCCTTTTTTATTACTGCAAGCTTTACTCTCTACAAGTGACATTGACGTGGTCTTGATTAGAGGCTGTTAAAGCTTAGCTCAAGTAAGGACCACAGCAATCCAATCTGATTGTGACCTTCCACTTTCTCTCAGATGAAAGCAGACCTTTTTGAGATAAAGCAGAAAAATATCAGTGTGTACCACGTAGAGTGTTTGTGGGCTTCATGGTGGACATACCATGAATGAAATTTTAGTCACACTTATGATTTTTATGCTGTGAAATTTTGCAGCCTTGACTATTTTAGAATTTTGTGCTTAATCTTAGCCTTATCTTAGTCTCTTTTATTATCACAAGCTGTACACAATATATATGTCCACCTCCATGCCACAGAGAACCTGAATTCTGTATGCCACAGAACTAATCTGCATGCTTGTTGTTCCCACAGTCCTGTGGAGGAATGAGTATCCCTACCTGAAACAGAACTCAGAGGTGTGCAAGACAAGTCCCTCAGTTCAAGAAGGACCTCAGGGAGCTGCTTGAAGGAGTCCAGTGCAGAGCTACAAAAATGATGAAGAGAGGGGAACATCTTCCTTATGAGGAGAGCCTGACAGAGCTGGGGCTCTGGAGCTTGGAGGAGCCTGAGGGTGACCTCATTAATGCTGTTAAATATGTGCAGTGTAAGTGCCAAGAGGACGGAGCCAGGCTCTGCTGGGTGATGCTCAATGACAGGGCAAAAAACACCACCAACCCCCTCCTGTTCTTCTTATCTTCAGCACCCATGGGGAGGCTGTTTTTCCAGTCCCTGGGGAGGAACAGCTCCTCTTGCTCAGACTTCAGTCCACTTTTGCACAGTTATGCAATATCATATGAGTAACTCCACTACTGTTTCTGCAATCAGTCTAGACTTTCATTAGTGCATTAAAAACCCCGTGAAGCTGGCCTAGAAAGTGTCTGGGATGCTGAGACAGACACACACTGCCAGCCTAATATAGATCTGTAGCACAAAAAAATAAAGGCTGTTTGCTACACGCAAGGTTTGAAGTAAAAGAAAACCTAACCTAAGTTCCACTGCTGCTGTAAATTAACATGAGAGCTTATTCACCCGTGGGTAAGGGATTGAATGGATTGCAGAACTGGTTCTTAATCTGAAGCCCTGTTCTCACTCTGAAGTGAACTAGTCAGGGATTTCCAGTGGTTACAGGTCCAGGTTCACACCAACCACCCTTCAGACTGCCCTCCCAGCTGAATTAGTTTGCCGATTTTTAGTATTTCTAAGTTCCAAAGCATCTCTGCCCTATGCCCTCTGCCTCTGTTTTTCTTCTGCCTCCTGCCTCTATTTTTCTTCTGCCTTGTATCTTCAGGCACTTATTATTTAATTCCTTACATAGCAAAACAAACAGCAAATGAGATCCCAAGCACAGTACATGGAGCCTTTGAAACCTATATCCATAAAAACAGTGATTTAGGCTTTGCCACTGTAGCAGAGTGATCTGAAAATGGTTCCTATTAAAAGATGATTTGCGTTACCAAAAATAGGTCTCTTCTGAAAGAGTTGATGTGGGAGGGGAAGCTAAAGCAAACAACAAAAGGAAATGAAGGCCTAGGAACACAAAACAAATTAAAGCAAAACAATCAGGTTCAAGTTTCCTGAGGCTTATTGCTATTATTGTTCTTAAATTACAGTTTCAGAAATATTGCACTGGTAAAAGTGGTTTCTGCATTTCCCTTCCTTAAGCTGACTTTCAGAAAGTCCATGAGAACATCCTTCCTTTTACTTCATCTCAATTAGCTTGGGCTTCAGCTTTGCCACAGATGTGATGTGATGTGATGTGATAAACTGTGCTCTGGTGGCCAAATAACAGCATCAGTTTGAAAGTCTCAGCTTCAGGACACTACTCATTGTCTCAAATTCTATCACATGTTCACTTCAGTATGCAGTTAACAGTAAGAGAAACAGAAACTTGTCTGGATTTGAAGATAGAGAAAAATAACTACTTCGAGCAGATAAACAAAAAAGAAAAGATTTGGTTTGTAGGCATTTGTCCTCTAATGTTTGCTTGAGAACCACTCTGAAAAGTTTAAAAAAAAAAACAAAAAAAAAAAAAAACCAAAACAATCCAAACCCAACCTGTAAACTTGTTATCATATCTGACAGGCTGAAGGAGGTGACATTGTTTTGCCTGGAGAAGAGGAGGCCTGGGAAGACCTTGGAGTGGCCTTCCAGTATCTGAAGGAAGCTACTGGAGGGCTGGGGAGGAACTACTTACATGATCTAGTAATGAAAGGATGGGGAGGAATGGGTTTAAACTGGTGGAGGGGAGATTTAAAGTGGATGTTAGGAGGAAGTTCTTTGCAGTGAGGGTGGTGAGACACTGGCAGAGGTTGCCCAGGGAGGTTGTGTCTGCTCCCTCCCTGGAGATGTTGGAGGCCAAGTTGCATAAGGCCTTGAGTGACCTATTCTAGTGGGAGGTGTCCCTGCCTATGGCACAGGGGCGTTGGAACTGGATGATCTTTGAGGTCCCTTCCAACCTAAACCATTATACGATTCTATGATTGTAAGTTTAGTGTAGAACAAGAATTATTTTTTTTGTTTTACTAGGAGCTGCAGTTACATTTTGAAGAAAATGACTGATGTCTTCTAGGGAGGTTTAAGCACAATGGTGCTCTTTTTGTTCTCACTTTTACACTCTCCCAAATAACCTCATTTGTTTTTATTACCAACAAAAGCGTTTCCTTTATGGTCAGAAGAAAATGATCTCTGTTATATACTTACAGTCTTTCTTCTCTTGGAATGTGCAAAAGAAAAAAAACCAACCACATTTTAATTCCTCAGAGAGGTCAAATTACATTACCAAAGTGTCATGGCCATTTAATATATTTATATGCAGCTCCAATTTCTATTGCCTTGGACGTTGCTACTGCTGTTCTCTGTAAGCAAAATAAATACATTCAGGACTGCCACAGAGATTTNGAAAAAGAAGAAGATAGAAGAAAAGAAAAGGAAGAAGAAGAATAGAAGAAAAGAGGAAAAAAAGGAATAAGAAGAATAGGAAAAAGAATAGAAGAGAAGAAAAGAAAAGAAGATAAAAATGAAGAAAAGAAGAGTAGAAGAAAGAAAGGAAGAAGAAGGAGAAGAAGATAAG
>VWZI01023947.1:256179-287521 GCA_013396835.1 Psilopogon haemacephalus | reverse complement strand
TTTAAAAATAATATGGATAATTAAAATAATAGTTTTAACTATTAATATACTCATTAATAATAACGAATCATAATCAATAATGATGATGATGATGACGATGACAACGATGATGTGCCCAAACAAACCACCCTATGGTATCCAATGCTTTTTCTATTAGATCACTGGACAATGGAGAACAGAAGTTGATGATGCAATTGCTGTTAGGTGCCAAACAACCCATTACTGGTAATTACCTTTCCAAACATTTTTAGCAGCTAATACAGGGTTGAGAAATGCTCATTTCAGATCAGCCCTTTCTCCCAAGCAGCAAATGGCTTGCAGAATGTATCCTGGATGAAGGAACATGAACTCAGAGTACTTGAAGTGGGTGGTGTTTCAAATTCTACTAAGATAGCCTAAGCCACGAAAACATAGGAGGGAATTTATAATCTCAAGATTTTACAAACCTAAATGAGTATCTTTATGCATTTCCTCAGTCTAATATAGTTTCCAGGTAAAATTGGAATGATTCTGTTATTGCTTCTTTTTGCTCAGCCCCAAGTCAAAGCATGTCCTAGGATTTATTCACCTTACACTTAATGAAATTATTTTCATCTTCTGTCTCACATCACTGTGCTCTTTAGTAGGTACCTAAATAGTTCTTTACAGGGATAAACACAATGAGAGGGAGAAATCATTCTTAAAAAATAATAATAATAGAATGGTCTAAATAATGGGCTCGTACACAACCACATACAGAATCACAGAATCACCTAGATCAGAAAAGACTCTTGTAATGACAGGACGAGGGGTAATGGGATTAAACTGGCAGAGGGGAGATTTAAACAGGATGTTAGGAGGAAGTTCTTTGCAGTGAGGGTGGTGAGACCCTCCCAGGTTGCCCAGGGAGGTTGTGGCTGCTCCCTCCCTGGAGGTGTTCAAGGCCAGGTTGGATGAGGCCTTGAGCAACCTGTTCCAGAGGGAGGTGTCCCTGCCTATGGCACAGGGCAGTTGGAATTGGATGATCTTTGAGGTCCCCTCCAACCTAAACCGTTCTATGATTCTATGACTCTTAAGATCATCAAATCCAATCTTTAGCCCAACACTGGCAAGTCCTGTACTAAACCATATCCCTAGGCACTGTGTCTACATGACTCATAAATGCCAGGGATGTTGACTCCACCACCTCCCTGGGCAGCCTGTTCCAACACCTGACAACCCTTCAGTAAAGAAACAATTTCTAATATCCAATCTAAACTTCCCTTGGCACAACTTGGAGCCATTTCCTCTTGTTCTGTGACTTGCTACTTTGTTGAACAGACCAACCCTCTCCTCTGAGCAACTTCCTTTCAGGTAGTTGTAAAGAGGGATAATTTATGATATCTTCTACGATTGAGAAAGACTTATAGGAAAACCATAAAACCCAGAATCCAATGGAAAATTGAAAGTGTATAATACTATGATCATTGTCAAATGATCAAAAAAGTACCATCAGCCTCCAGCTAAAGCCAGAAGAATTAATGTGGAGGAGTTTTGAAGGAAGCTTCTGGTAAAGACAACCTCATTTCCCACTGTGGTTTTTTTTAGGAACAGGTTTCTTATTAGTGAGGTTTTTTGATTCTTTCTCTTGACTAATTTATTTCATATAATCTAAAAATCAATCAGTCGATCAATCAATCAATTAATCAATCCCAAACAACACAAAGCAAACAAGCAATCACAAACCAAAACATGAAAAATACCACTCATTGGCTTGTTCTGTTTTGTCACTTCCTTGGGAGATGACCCAGGATCAACAGTTGGAGATAAGGAGGAAGTTATTCACAATGAGGTTAGAGAAATAATGAAGCAGGTTGCCCTGAGATGCAATGGAGATCCCATCCGCAGAGACATTCAAGGTCAGACTTGGAGGGGCCCTGAGCAACCTGATCTAGTTAAATATGTCCCTGCTCACTGTAGGGGACCTGGGCAGGATTAACTTTGAGAGTCCTTTCCAACCTGCTGCATTCTCTGACTATAATGAGAAGCTGATACGAAAGTACAATACTACAAGAACTGAGCAGAGTTTTTCCAGTCACAGTGGAAGAATGACTAAAATCATTTTCTTGGGAAAGTGACAATATTAAATTTAGCGTAGGGTCTTAAATATTGAATGTATAACTGTGCTATTCAATTTTTCACATGGCTACGAATTAGGCTGTCAAAAGAAATGATCGTAGAGTTCATAAATTCTCCATCAGCTTTCCAAAAATTCTAATTCTCTTCTGGATTAAAATAAGTCAAGCAAATATGTCAGCTCACAGTATACATCTCGACTGGATGACTTCATTTACCACCAATTTGAGTTTGTCATCACTTAAAATCTTTAGTTCTGTGCTGCTTGGAGAAGTTGGAAGTGACTTGCATTGTGCATTTCCTCCATGTCACAGGCAAGTTTGTTGCTCAGAAGGAAACTCTCAGTACAGTGATGAGAGTTAATATGGAACCCCAGCACTTTATTTGGAAATGTAATGATTCATATACTGAATTGAAAGGGACCTTGACAATGATCAAGTTCCAAGCACCCTAGCATAGGCAGGGACACCTTCCCTTAGACCAGGTTGCTCAAGGCCTCATCCAACCTGGCCTTGAACACCTCCAGGGAGGGAGCAGCCACAGCCTCCCTGGACAACCTGTGCCAGTGTCTCCCCACCCTCACTGGAAAGAATTTCTTCCTAATATTTAATCAAAATCTGCCCTCCTCAAGCTTTGATCCATTGCCTCTTGTCTTGCCACTACAGGCCCTTGTAATAAAGTCCCTTCCCAGCTTTCTTGTAAGCCCCCTTCAAGTACTGCAAGGCTGCTATGAGGTCACCCTGGAGCATTCTCTTCTCCAGGATGACCAGCCCCAAGTCTCTCAGCCTTTCCCCACAGGAGAGGTCCTCCAGCCCTCTGATCACCTTTGTGGCCTCCTCTGGATTGGAAAGGAAGGCAGAGGAGACAACTAGATATTTTCTAGCACTTTGTTTTAAACAAATCTTTCAAGTTCTTGTGATTTTTTTTATTTCCTAAGGAAGAACGAGGTATCAAGAAAGAGGGATGAAGAAAGCATTGCTCTTAGAGGAAGCCAGCTGTCTGCTGCTAAGCAGCTGCTACACAGCTTCTTAGCCTTATTAGGAAAGCACTGATGTGCTCTTACTATGCAAATCACGTTGGAAAAGCTATATTTGATCCCTTTAACAGTGCTAATGCTGCAAAGTGATATACAGCAGTGATATACAGTCATCCATAAAAGTGATCCGTATACAGTGACCCACAGAGTGGGTCCTTGTGTGACCCATACAAGTGGATCCTTCAGTCTGTGACTGTCCTCAAACTCATTTCCTTCCAGCATGAGACAGACCCATAGGCCACCATGCAAGCCCTGGGTGATGCGAGATGCTGCTAGCAGGATGCATCACCCTCATCCTTGCTTCTGGCTGAACTCATCATCATTCCTACAGTTTGGAGCCCTTGCTCTCAAGGGAGCTAGCTGACCACATTCTGAGCAAGACAAGCCAATATACAGCTAAACACTACTGGAGCTTCAAGATTAGTTGTTAAATCAAAAGGCAGAATGATTTGCTATAAAATAAAAGTAAATCTATTCTTGACTACTTTTTTTTTTTTTTCCCCCATCACCCTGTTCTTCTGTACCCTCTACAGCCCATCATGGCTCACTCAAGCCATTACACTGGATTTCAGAGAGATGCCTATAAAGGACACATACTGTGCCTGAATTTGGCTTATGGTGTTTTCCACAAGCTACAAAGAGAGGATGAGAAGTGTCAAAATCAGTATTTTTATTTCAGCATTAGTAGATATTCAGCATTAGTAGATAGTGGTTGACAGAGGTTCTCCTCCCCTTCTACTCTGCCCTGGTGAGGCCACATCTGGACTACTGTGTCCAGTTCTGGGCCCCCCCAGTGCAAGAGAGACATAGAACTGTTTGAGAGAGTCCAGCACAGAGTCACAAAGATGCTGAAGGGAAAAAAACACCACTCTTACAAGGAGAGCTGTGGGGGCTGTGCTGCTTGGAGAAGAGGAGACTGAGAGGTGACCTCATCAATGTTTATAAAGATGTGCATGCAGGGTAAGTGCCAGGAGGCTGGAGCCAGACTCTGCCAAGGGGCAATGGGTGGAAGCTGAGGCATAGGAAGCTTCATTTAAACGTGAGGAGGAATTTTTTCCCTGTGAGGGTGACAGAACCCTGGAACAGGCTGCTCAGGGGGGTTGTGGAGTCTCCCTCTTAGGAGATATTCAAGACCTGCCTGGATGCACTCCTAGGTGATCTGGTCTAGGTGATTCTGCTCTGGCAGGGGGGTTTGACTGGATGAGTTTTTGAGGTCACTTCCAGCCATTCTGTGATAAAGGAAGAAAAAAAAATTTCAATATTGAATAGAAAGCCACTCCTGCTTGATAACTGCTAATAAATAAATAGAATCATAGAATCCTAGAATGGTTTAGGTTGAAAGGGACCTCAAAGATCATCTAGTTCCAACCCCTCACCATAGGCAGGGGCACCTCCCACTAGAAGAAGTTGCTCAATGTCTCACCTCCACTTTTTATAAATGGATTTTCTTTTAAAACTAAGTTCCTATCTTTCCTCAGCCTAGTAGTTTAGGAACCATTCCTGGAGTGATATCAGAGTGCCAATTCTTGCAGCAAACATGAACATTTTCTCTGTTTCAAAAATTCATTTCCATTTTTCTTGGCAAGTGAATCAGAATGTCCTTTGTGAAGCTATTTGGATAGAGGTTAATCTCCCATACTCACAATGGAAAGAAGAAAATATTAGGTGCAGATTTGGAAATCCAAATGTGTAATATGGAATGCCTGCAAAACCTATCTGGCCATAAATTGTATTAACAGAAATTCTTCCTCTCTGTATCACTTTTCTGTAGACATCTTGCTGGATACAATCATTTGTCCTCCTAGATGGCCTTGGGAGGAACATGATCATTAATAGCAGTGGAACAAAGAATGTAAGTGATTGGATATGCATTTGAATTTGCTTTCTATAAGGCCTAATGCAGCTTTATTTTCTGCATCTGCAAGGAAAGATGTGGCAGCTTAGCTGCTTTGGATTCTACCCTTCATTTTTAAGAGAATTTTAACCAGAAGGACATTCAAAACTATGTTTTACTAGCAGAGTTCATGGAAGAACTTCTAAGGTTTCTTTTCTACTAGAGCTTTTCTTCTTAATCCCAACCTCTTTTAGCCAAACTCATGAAAGTGTTTTAAGAGAGATACTCAGAAAGTGTTTTATACACTCAAAAAGTGTTTTAGAGGGAAATGCAGTAGCATAAGCTCCCTAAAAACATCTCTTTCACCAAGTGTGGGCCAAGGAAAGACCAATTTGCTTGCAGCCTTTGAGACACCATGCAGAATTCCAGGGCAGAAGAGCTAGAACAAACTCCTTCCCTGCGAGCTTGCCCAGCTGGGCCCACATCTGTACCTGCACTGTGCTGGTGTTGAACTGAGTTTATTTAGGGCAATTCCATCACTTCACAGTAACTTAATAAAGAGAATTTAATAAAGATATTTTAATTGCAAAGTCATTTGCAGGAAACACCTCTGAAAAGAGTCTGAGGCAGCACTTGAGTAGTCTGAAAATTAATTTCCCTGAATGCACATGTTCATTTGGGCTTTCTGGTTCTTACTTAAGGGTATATGTTAAGCTATTAACATTCCCTGGTATGACTTCACTGGTATGACAGCGGTAAGAAAGGAAGAAAGGAAGAAAGGGAAGAGATGAGAGAAGGACGGAAGGAAGGACGGAAGGAAGGACGGAAGGAAGGACGGAAGGAAGGACGGAAGGAAGGACGGAAGGAAGGAAAGAAAGAAAGAAAGAAAGAAAGAAAGAAAGAAAGAAAGAAAGAAAGAAAGAGAGAGAGAGAAAGAACTACTTTCATTTCAATATTTCTGAGCTGCTTCAAGATAATTTTTTCCTGCCTCCTGTGAACACTGAATGGGCTGTACAGCCAGTAAAATTCATTAGCAATAAATTTAAGTGTGCCAATAAACAGTTTTGGGTGCTCATATCTGGAGAAGATCTATGCCTATAGCTGAGTTTTGCATAATCCCCACCTTTTTATGACTGATCTATAGCATTGATCACAAGCCAAAAATGGATGGGAGGGAAGAAGGCTTTGCAACTGCCACCCGAGAAGTCAAAGCCATTTGGAAAATGGCCGTTTTATGGCAATATTTATATGTCTGACTATTTATAGTTTATATTTCAGCCCCTGAGCTGAAATGGTAGGTAGGTTTTACTCTGTACTTTACAACACAAAGGCTGGAGTAATTTAGGGACCAGATGCCGAGAAAAAAGGTCTGTTCAGATGCCATATCAGGCTTCCACACCACCACAAGTTAGCACATGCAAAGTAGGATGTCCTTGCATACCTTGCAGAAGTAGTCTCCTTAAAAGCAGTGATTTTCCATAGCTCTTCAAGGTCACTTTTACTTAGATTTTTCTTTTCTTTTTCTTTCCTTTTTATCTCAGAGCTTAACATGTACAGCATTTTCATGTCCAAAACAGACAGGAGGAATTTCTGACGCAAAGCCCACGCAAGTCAAAGTACAGCATGAAGAAAAAAGGAAAGGCTTTTCTAATGGATTCTAGTTCTGAGGTACAGTGAGAAGGAAAAAGGAAGTAAGGGAGACACATGAATATCAAATAATCCTCAGAAAAAGCCAGCAAAGAGATAGTGCCAGCAAAAATACCCAGAGAACAGAGCAGAGAGAGACAGAATCAAGAAAGACAGGAGGAAAAAAGTTGTGATCATATTAAAAAATGTGATATAGGAAGCAAAGTCTTTAAGGGCTAAGAAAGGTTTGAAAAAGAGAAAGCTGAGGGGAGACCTCATCACTGTCTACAGCTGCCTGAAAGGAGGTTGTGGAGAGGCTGCTGCTGGTCTCTTCTCACAGGTAAATGGTGGTAGAACAAGAGGGAAATGGCCTCAAGCTTCCAGTGGATGGGTTTAGATTGGACATTAGGAAACATTTTTTTGCCCAGCAAGAGTGGTCAGGCATTGGAATGAGCTGCCCAGGAAGGTGGTAGAGTCACCAAACCTGGCTGTGTTTAAAAGTCATTTGGATGTGGTGCTTGAGGATACGGTTGAAGGTTGAGCTTTGTAGAGTAGGGATATTGGTTGGATCTGATGATCCTGGGGGTCTTTTCAGCTGGACTGTTTCTGTGACTCTGTGAGCAGTGGAGAGGATGAAAGATGCTGACTCACAAAGCTAACCCCAAATTAAGTGCTCTCTATCTGTACTGAGGTGTAGATTATCCTACAGGTGTAGCTTCTACAATTGTAGTGAACAGGACAGTGATTTGGAGCTCAGACAGTGGATCAAAGCAGCAGGTTAAGCAGAGGAAGCTGGGTGTTCCTGTGCTGGCATCCCTGCAGGCTGAGAGAAGCCATATGGTGGTGTGTTCATGAAGGTTTTTGCTCTGCTCCAACCCAAATATGAGAAGATCAGTCTATTCATACTGAAATATGTACCTGATGAAGCCTTAGAGATCTGAGGAGGTTGTTTTTTTTTTCCTAACAGAACTCCTGTCATCTTGGAGCACAGAACATACCTTCATACACTGCATTCTATTGTGTTTGCAGGAGAACTAGCATCTAAATGCTGAAGGAGGAACAAAAAGGTGAAAAGGATGGAGACACACTGCGGAGAGCAAAAAGGAAAGAGGATGACTTCAAAAGCAGTATTTTCCTATTTCACTATGGCCCTTTTGAGTCACTGACTTATTCCCCAGTCTTTCTTCCTTGCTTTTTACATACACCATCAGAATGGTGCTAACCTTCAGGCCAAAAAAAGCAACTTCTATTTAGAACTAAATTTCAGGACTCTTAACACTCTTTCTCCCACCTGTTCGGTGCCCACGAATCTGTTTCAGCCACCCAGCATGGCTGTCACTAGTGTATCAGGTGCTTCCTTCATCAGTTTTGCTACAAGCCCAAGCTCTGATGCATCAGGTCTTGGAAAAAACACTTCTGAAACCATCAGCCAGGAACATCACCCTGGGAAAAAGGCTCTGTGGTTTACTGAAGAGTCACAGGAAGATTAGCAACAAATGTCTCTACCTACACTGTGCTGTTTACATTTCAGTCCTCTTTTATTAATGGCCAGGAGCCTGTGACCATTTTCCTCACTCCCAGTTGCTTTCCCCTAACTTTTCCAAGATCTAGAAACAATTTCATCAATTCAGCAATGAAGCAAATAGAGGAAAACTTCCTATGCTTCATTGCTGTCACAAGCTGCTGATGCTCAGCTGTGTGAAGAACCCTGGCCGCAAATCTCTGACATAAACTTTGTTTGCCTTTGTAGTTTAGAGTATTTTTATTAAGTAATTTTTCCCAGCAAGCAAGTGTCTATTCAAACAAATGCTGCAGACCTTTCAGAGCCATGGAAAATCCTCCTGCTAACATGTTCCTGGATTCATTCTCACCTCAGTGGTGTCAAAGCATGCTCTTTTCCATGCCTGTTACTGTTCCTCCACAGCCAACACACAATACTGTTTGCTCTAGGGTTTCAGCACTGATTTTTCTCCCTCCTGCCCTGTCTGCAAGGATGCAAACTGTGTTTTGCCATCAGCATTCAGCTGCATGCACTGAAATGCATTTGTCAAAGTGCTTCCAAAGGCCTTCTACTACAAGTGCCATGGAGCTGTTCCATGTATTTCTTTTGGCTATAGTCTCATGTTCCTCAATTCAAACAGGCTGCTAATTGTTCAGAAGGCTCTATGTATATATAGACTGCAAGCCCTGGAACAGACTGCTACACAGGCTGGGTTTTGCTGCTCTGTTTTGCCTCTAACCTTGTGAACTGTTACTTACTAGGCTGATCCATGATTACTGCAGGCTGTTTGAGGTGGGGTTTGTTTTGAGGATGATTTTAAAAGGATGAGCAAAGGCTCAAATTGGATGGGTATTTGGTTCTTGTATGTCACCCCTTTCTTCCAGTACCTACCATAGAGTGGCAAAGAGTCACAAATAACTGTCAGCTACTGAATAGATAAAGGAAGCTTCGTTATCAGCACAGTTGGAAGCTGGTCCTCTGTGAATCCTGGAGGCACATTGACTCAATAATTTTACAGCAACCTGAGACTCAAAATGAAAATTTGCCTATTAAGCAGAGCTTTATAACCAGACAAACCCAATTATAATTTTTACAGATCAGTCCTAGCAGGAACACATTTCACATTTGTTACGTTGGGATTTTCACCTTCAGCAAAGTAAATTCCTAATCAAGATGATTGCAAGAAAAGTGACACCCCCCCTCCCTCCAAACAGTTGCTATGGGGATTAAACTGAAATCTTGAGCTCAGTCTTTAGGAATTCTTAGCAACCCAGAAGCTTACCACCACTTATTTTCTAAACTTTCTTTTGTAAATAATAGAAGTGCCCTCAGAAGGAAAATATTTGTGTGTTGTACACCACAAGCCTAGCATCTGCTAGCTCTTTTTTTTTTTTTTTTTCTTTTCCTTTTGGCTTATTTTTGTCATTTGACTCTGTTTGCAGAATAGATCATGAGATGATTGTTGTTGCTTTTTTTTTTTTTTTTTTTAGTATTTCAGGCAGCAAGTCTGAATATGACAGAATTTTGGATCTCCAGTCAGTTACAGTGCCACGAGGAATTGCAGCCATCTTCAAATTAGAAAGTGTTTCTACTTTTTCTTCACACTATTTTTTTACCCCCAAAATGTAACATAATCAAAGGGATTTGTGAGATCTTTTTGCAATGCATCCTTGTCTGTTTTGCACAAGAGGAAAAGCTGAAGTTTACCTGTGGTTAGGAAAGCCAGCAGAGGGTAGAAATTTAAAATCACGTTGGAGAGGCTGAGGGACCTGGGGATGTTCAGCCTGGAAAAGAGGAGACTCAGAGAGGACCTTATCACACTGTACAGCTACCTGAAGGGAAGTTGTAGTCAGGTGGGGGCAGGCTCTGCTCCCAGGCAACTTGTGATGGGATGAGAGGGATGGCCTGAAGCTGTGTGAAGGGAGGTTTAGGTTGGATATTAGGAAGCACTTCCTGAAGGAAAGGGGAATTAGACACTGGAATGGACTGCCCCAGGGAGTGGTAGAGTCACCGTCTCTGAAGGTGTTTAAGGAAAGATTGGATGTGACTCTTAGTGCCATGTTCTGGTCAATGTATCAGTATCTGAAGGGGCCCTACAAGATGGGGACTTTTGAGGAAAGCTGTGGAGGGACTTCTTAGGATGTCAGTGTCTGAATCTACCCATTTCTAGCTTTGTTCCATTCCGCCCAGTCTTCAGACTGGATGTGAGGAGGAAGTTCTTCATCTTGAGGGTGGTGAGAGCCTGGAACAGGTTGTCCAGGGAGGTGGTGGAAGCCTCATCCCTGGAGACGTTTAAGGCCAGGCTGGATGAGGCTCTAGACAGCCTGATTTAGTGTGAGGTGTCCCTGGGCATGGCAGTGGTGCTGGAACTAGATAATCCTTGTGGTCCCTTCCAACGCTGACTGATTCTATGATTCCATGATTCTATGATGTGGTGATGATAGGTCATAGGCTGGACATGCTGTCAGAGGTCTATTCCATGATTCTGTGTTATTAGTGTCTTTTGCTTGGCTACTTTCATCACTTTGTCTTCATTTGAGATTTTGTAGAACATAAAATGTACTTCAGACCTTGTTCACTTGGCCCTGCATTCTCTTGGTTTAAAATCATCCCTTCCTACTGCCAAACAGGGACATTTCAAGTGGGTTTTTTCTGCAGCTTAAAAGAAAAACACTTCTAACACATGCAAACTATAAAGCTGATTTACAGTTAAACAGTTAATATACTGTATTTGGCAATGAATCCTGGCTGCTTCTGATGGAGCCATGAATTTAAGAGGGGTTTTATGATGTAATATTACCTACTTATTGACAATTTATCTTGTTAAAAGTACCAGTGAGAAGCAGGAATCTAACATTGCTGCTAGTGCAACGTTCCCTCCTCCCCTTCTGAAGTGACACAGGGTTTGGAATCCTTTGCTGATAACCATAATCAGGTGAGTTTTCCATGTGAGCATCCACATACTCCTCACTTGTGGTTCATGACTGATGTTCAGTGCTGACTGGAAGATGGATTGCTGAAGGTGATTTTGAACCACTGGCCAACCCTGCTGCTGCTGCTACTTAATAGCAGAGCTGCTTTTTGACTTCTTTTCCTCCCTAGAGCTAATTTCTTGCAACTGTCACAATGAAGGGCAGGGATCCAGGAGAGGTGTTTGACACGTATGGGACTTTGGTTTGAGGGCAAACATGACTTGGAAATGCAGCTCAGAACAGAACAGGAGGACAAAGCTCTCTGGTACTGATCACAGAGGAGACACTTTTACTCCACTGAAGGGCAGGCTTTAACTTTGAGCCTCCTCAGTAGAAAAATAGAAAGGCCTGAGCAAGGATCAGATCAGAGTAACATGGATTGGAAAGAACATTTTGGGAGGGGCGGGGGGAAGGGGGAGAATCATAGAATTTATTACTAAGTGATGTTTCCAGAAGAAGTTAATTTAATGAAACTGCATCCTTCTCCTTTTCCCTTTCCCTTGTTGAGGTGAAGCCTGTGTTGCATTGCAGGGTTTTTTTCTATGAAGCCTACTAGGAAAATTTATTTTATGAGCAATAATATGCAACTGAAATAGTTTTTTTCTCTTCCACAAAGCCTTTCACGTGCTGAAACAAAAACATCAGCTGCCACATCTGTGCAACACTCCAGAGAGCAGAGAATGACAGTGAACCAAGTTGTAAAGCATTCTTGAAGGTTAGGTCCTATCTAAGGAACACCTTGCCAGAAGGTCTCAGATTCCCTTTCTGTATTTAGGTGGAGGCATAGTAGTTCTCCAGCTAATATCTTCTCCAGCCATTGGCACAAAGCAGGTGTGCTCATCATCAGCTCTGGAAACCTCATCTGCACCCTTCTGCTCAGCTCTAAATTAGCCACACTTGCCAGGATTTTACTTTGTGTATTTTAGGAGCAGCTCTTTAAAGTCACTGGACAGGACATGCCTTGGGGTTGGGAATATTTATGCAAAAGCCAAGAGACCTTTTTTTGGGTTGAAATGCTCACTGAGAGGATTAGTGTTGTTCCTGCAGTGCCTGTTCACAAACTCAGCAAACAGAGATGAGAGAAGCCAAAACAGCCAACAAGGAGCAGTAGGATTTCCCTGAATCATGGTGAAGTGCTTGTCAGTGGTTGTCTCTCTGCTACGTCCCATCACACTACAAGCTACTAAGAGCAGATTATGTAAGCAAAGGGGGATGGTGTGCCCTGGTATGCCAACGAGTTTGAATTTGTCTACAAGGAGCAAAGGAAGAGAAACGGCAACACATAAATAGTGCAAACAACAGAGAAAGGAACAACTTGAGAAAGGAACCAGAATTAATTACCATGCTACTTAGAACAGAAGCATATCAGACATTTTATCAGGCTAACCCTCCACACCTGATGGGAAGCTTTATTCTGTACCTGTACATGTGTTTATTTTTCAATGGTTGTTAAAATATATGTATATATATATATATATATATAACATTAAGCCACTAAAATGATTTATGGAGTGGCTTTTTTCAAAGCCCCGTGAATAGTTCCTGCAAAGTTTGATTCTCTAGCCTGCATTATTTTACATATTTCACCCAGCTAATTTCTTTGATTTTAAAATTCATGCATTATCCCAGTAGAATCCAACTCCCTCTCTCAACAAATATCCATTTCATGTCTTCTTTTGCACCAAGCACAGGCACACACTTTTTTACTTATACTGTATACTTCTACAAATAAAGATTTTTTTGTCTATATGACTCATGATATTGTGTGAGGTTGTTACAATTTGAAAAGTACTGAAAAAAATCTTCCCAAATGTTGTGGATCTCTAGTGAGGGTTCACAAACAGTAATGATTCTATATGAGTGCTGCTGAGGCAGATGCACTCATGGAAAATATGTTAAAAACGTCAAAGAATCATGGAATGGTCTGGGTTGGAAGAGATCTCCAAAGCTCATCCAGTCCAACCCCGTCTGTCATCAGCAGGGACATCCTCAACAAGATCAGGATGCCCAGAGCTCTGTCCAGCCTCACCTTGAATATCTCCAGGGATGAGGTCTCAACCACCTTCCCAGGCAACCTGTTCTAGTGTTCCACTACCCTCATGGTATAGAACTTGTTCCTAACATCCAAGATCTATCAGAACAATCTATGATGTCTGCCCCAAAGCATAACTGCTTTCATATACATTAGATACAAAGAATACAGCAACATTCTAAACATAAAAATACAACAAGAAAAAATAAATAAATGTGGGATTTATGTATATCTGGATTTTTATTTTACCTAAAAAAAATAAAAAATAATTACAACAAACTGGATCATTGCAAAGCAAAGACTCACACAATCACAGAAGCATCCAGGTTGGCAAAGCACCTGGAAAAATCCAACCTACAAGATACACCTTCCACTATATCCCTAAGCACCAAATCCAATTGACCCTTAAATACACCCAGGGTTGGTGACTGCAGCACCTCCCTGGGCAGCTCATTCCAGTGCCATTTAGCTTTGCTGACAGCATCAGTCTTGTGTTGCCTCAGACAAGGGTGTGGCACCAAAAGGAGAATCAGAGACTGTGTGCTGTATGTGAGCTTGCTTGTGTAAAGAAGAGCTAAAATGACAATTCAATAATCCGTTGAAGGGAACGGAAGAGAGAAAATTGCAGGGAGATGCACTTCTTCTCTTCAGGGAGAAGTTAGCCAGGCATACTTGATCAAATACTGGCATCCTCTTAATGAGCTGAAGAGCCGCACTTTCGCCCTTGAGCTGCAGGTTATATTTCATACCCTCTCCTGGGCAAAATGAGAGCTAGCAAAGCAATTAGGGTAGTGTAAGAGTTATGATGGCTGACGGAGCAGTGGAAGGTAAAAAGGCTTCCAGGGAGCCTTAATAGCAGCCTCCCAGTACCTGAAGGGAGCCTACATGTAGGCCACAGAGACACTGTTTGTAAAGGTCTACAGTGATAGGATGAGAGGTAATGGTTTGAAATTATTGAAAAGTGGATTTAGATTGGATATTAGCAACAAGTTCTTTACCATAACGGTGTTGCAACACTGGAACAGGTTGCCCAGGGAGGCAATTTAGACACCCATCCCTTGAGATCTTCACGGTCAGGCTGGACAAGGCTCCGAGCAACCTGATCTAGTGGAAGATGTCCCTGCTCACTGCAGGGGGGTTGGACCAGATGAGCTTTGGAGGTCTTTCCAACGTAAACCATGATATGATTCTGTGATAAATACCTCTGTCCAGTCACAGAGCATCTATTACTAATGTTCTCCACAGTTGTCTGCATTTAAAGCTATCATTACCTATGAATGCAATGGGAATGCCATTCAACCATCAACTTCTTAAGTACAGTTATTATGAAGAAGAATCACGTTGGATTAAGTGCTTTTTGTATAGCCCACATACTTTTCTCCATAATTATGGCCACAGCTTTTAAGCTAAAACGTCAGCGACTGGGACTTGGAAATGGAAATACAGAAGCCTTGGGGACAGCACTACCATGCCAATGGGGAAGGTCAGGTTGCTGTCTTGATTAATAGTTCATCAGTTCCAAGTCCTGATGTCACAGCTGTGCTTCAGAGTCCTTTCTTCTGTAAACTGTGAATAAATATCCCAGCTGACAATTGCTCTACTGTCTAATAACCTGGTATGTTTCCATGGACACTCAAGAGGATTGCAAGCAAATCATCTAGGAATTACACAGGCAATTGTGTATCCATGCAACATGTATGGAAGCCATGTGTGTGTGTCATTTCTTTTATGTAAGAGAAAGAGTTCTGTGATAAAGGAACAGGACTGAGAATTAACAGAGAGGTGACTTGCATTTTCCTCTTCACTGAGAGGCAGATTAGAAAGAAAAAAGTAGAACAAACTGGAAGGTAAAACAAAACAACTACATAACTTTGGCTACAGGGCCTGAGTTGGCCACATCTACCCCTCCAGACTATGTAACAGTGCCCTAAATGCCTGTTCGGAACAGCCTCAGCCTGGGCCAACTCCCAAGGTGAGAAACTGGCTGGGAGAAGGATCTGCTACAAAAGATACCTGCTCCCAAGGTACAAGTGGTCAAGCCTGAGAGACCACAGCTGTCCCTTGCTTCTGTCTGGCTCATGACAGTGGGAGCAGCAATCACAGCTCAGCTTGGACTCATTGTCTCCAGTGGGAGATTGAAATCTGGGTCCTACCTTAGCCAGAGTACTGCTCTGTCATGGTAACTGTGTCAGCAGAAGTATTTATAGCTGGATGTTAAAAAGACCTTTTTATTTCTTTCTAAAAATTGTTTCCTGCCTGAGACACTGGGACCAGCCACACAGGCTACTTTGTAGAGAGTACAACTCACAGAACCACAGAACCTTAGAGATTGGAAGAGACCTTCAGGAGATCGTAGAGTCCAACCTCCCTGCCAAGGCAGGACTCTCTAGGGTAGTTCACACAGGAATGCAGCCAGGTGGCATTTGAAAGTCTCCAGAGAAGGAGACCCCCACAATCTCTTTGGGCAGTCTGTTCCAGGGCTCTGTCAGCCTCACTGTAAAGAAGTGGTTAAATCAAGTATGCTGTCTGCAGGGGTACACAGGTTCCTGTGAGTAATGCAGGCAGTAGGCATGGAAACAAACAGTGAACAGTGGAGAATAAGAAATTTCAAAGTGAAACTCTATGTAGATAATAACGGTGTAGCCTGGGGCTTAAATTCTTGCTTAGCCTCCTTGTTGAAGCAGAAAAGAGGTCAGTGTTTTAGGGCAAAGAGACCAGCTTCCATTTTCTTGAAGCAGAAAGGGCATACTTCATAGCTTTTATCAGTGGATTAGAAAAGACAAACCAGCACAATTAGAACTAGGGAAAGGCAATGAAAGCCCAGAGCTATGATTCTGAATGATGTTCTGTCCTGAGCTGGATTAAGAACATGTTTTTGCTAGTGGCAAAAAGAATAAAAAAAAGAAGAGATTTATGAAGAGAATGCAAACTGTTTCCATGCAACAGTTTGGGGGTTTTTTTTCCTGCATTAGTAAGGTATGAGTTAAATAAGGGAGTTGAGTTTTAGCTGAAGCAATATACAGTCAGAAAATCTCTGTAGGAGTGTCAGTGGTATTGATTTCTAAGACAGGTGTGTGTAGGAACAGCAGCTAGCCTATGGACATAGGCATGAAGTCCTGTAATCCTGCAGTGGAATAGACTTTCCTGTTTCCTGAAGCCTGGCACAGAGCATTAAGGCACACCAAAAAATGGTAAGATTGTCAAGCACAGCTGAGGCTCCCAGCAAGTCCTTTTCCAAAATTGAAATTTAGTGACTATGAGATAGGCAAAATCTTGGGCAGACGCTTTAAGGGGAAACTCATCATTGAGCAGAGAATATTTAAAATGGTAGATGAGAGAGAGAGACTTCTCTTTTGGCAGGCCACCAAAGCCTAGCACTAACTCCGAACACACAGCAAGCAATCACAGAGAGCTCAGCAGCCTCTCATATTTGGAAAAGACTTCTGCACGGACAGCTGATGGCAGAACAGGAGCCTTAGGTTCAGAGTCTCAGTTAGTGTCACCTATGATTTCCTGGAGTGAGAGTATTCTCTCTGCTGTTTCACAAGGCCCCTTTGATAGTGTGCCAAGGCATCTGCATGTGGGGCCGTTGCAGGCTGGTCAGTCTAAAGCTGCAGGCAGGTGGTTGCTGTCAGACAGGGTGTATTACCTTGGACTCAGGCTGGACTGGCATTCCTACATGGTGTCTGGCTACTGTTCTCCTGAACCAGCTCACATCTGCCTGATACATACCACAAACACATACCTGTGGTTTCATCTCTGACCTCAACTCTTCTGTGGTATTTTCTTATGAGAAAGGATTGAGGCTGTATTATTAGCTCGTGGAAATGTGCTTTACTGCAAACATTACTATTTTCTTCTTCTTGTTTCCATACCTAGTGTATAAGATCCCCACACACTCAGCACTGCAGCACAGCACAGAAGCCTGTAGTGTGAACAAAGCTATGTCAGGGGCTTCCTTTCTTTTACTCTCAGCACGAGTTAATTTCTTTAATGAAAGCTTTCCTTGATTTTTTAATCACATCTATGCAAAGAAAAAATTGATGTTGCTTTAGGAATGTGTTAAAATACTGGATGTTTCCATGTATAAAATTTATGTAGCCCATTTGAAAATATCATTTTCTCCTTAAACAATTTTTTTGTTTGCTTCCCTTCTCATTGGTGACATCTAACATCAGCTGGGTGAAAGCAAATGACTCCTAGAGGCAAAGCTGCATGCTCTTGGCAAGCGGTGTGTATGGCAAAGGAGAGGCACATGAGGCTGTCCCCACAGCAAGAGAATGGTTGGGAAATGGAAAATAACATGAATGAAGAACAAGAATCATCTTTTAGGGCAAACTGTGCTAAGGGAAATTCCTCTAACTAGAATTCAAATGGCTTCAGCACAAGAAGGTGCATACTTTGAAAATGTAATTAGAATAGAGAAAAAGTTGTTTTATTATATAAACTCCATTAAGCAAAACTGCAGTTCCTGTTGTCAGAAAGAGCAAGACTAATTTTTACCCTTTATAAATCAAGACTCATTTTTACTCTTTATAAATCACAGAAATTGCTCCAGCAGAATGCTTGTCAGAAGCCACAGGAGAAGGAGCCTCCACAGAAGTTTGAAGGGCATGAACACAAGACCATCAACGTCACTGCACTCACATTTCCCTAGCATAATAAAAATGTGACAGCAGCCAACAGGGCCACCACAAGCACAGCTTCTCCATGCACCAACAAGGAGGACACAGACACACAGAACAGTCTAGCATCAGAGACCTCTCTTCATACATACTTAAATCAGTTGTAAAACTTCATCTTTTGTACAAACTCTCGGAGTTCTTTCTAAGGCAGCCTCACACAGTGAACAATACTGGAATGGGAACATCCAGAACGTTTGGAATTAACCCCAATCTTACCTTCTCTCTGCTTTGCCTCCTCCCTGATTGCAGTAAGGAGGATGCTTGAGGAAAGAATGGGCTTTACACATGGTGCTCACTAGACCTTAAAATACAGATGAATTCCTGTTCTTTGCCCTGCATTTGGTCGTGATACACTCCTGGTGATTGCTGCCAATTGGTCCTTTCTGCCTATCAATAGCCAGCCAAATCATCCCAGGCAATCTTATTTCTGCTCCACACAAAAAGCAAAGCATGAAGCTATGCATGTCATGAAAAATTGCTTGCATAACTCCAGAATTCATAGAACTTGGAAACAGCTGTGTCTGATTTCCTAAGAGCAGCTGAAAATCCGATCCTGCTCTCCCAACCTCTTCAGCCCTGTAGTGCATACCAGCAGGAATAATGACAGAGGAACAAAGTCCTCTGAAGAGCATTGTAAAGAAGTAGCAATATTTAGAATGGCATGTACAGAACAATGCTCAATGTTGACTAAATAGTCAAGTAACCCTGATTCAAGCAACCCTGATTCAAGCAAGATAGCACCATTAGTGCCTTTGTTAATCACAGAATCACAGAACCTTAGTGGTTGGAAGGGACCTCCAGAGATCATCCAGTCCAAACTCCTTGCCAAGGCAGGATCCTCTAGGGTAGTTCAGACAGGAACACATCCAGGTGGGGTTTGAAAGTCTCCAGAGAAGGGGACTCCACAACCTCTCTAGGCAGCCTGCTCCAGGGCTCTGTCAGCCTCACTGTGAAGAAGTTTCTCCTCATATTGAAGTGAAACCTTCTGTGTTCCAGTTTGTAGCTGTTGCTCTTTCTCTTACTGCTGCTGACAACTGAAAACAATTTGCCCCAGCCACTTGACACCCATCCCTCAAATAATTATAGACACTGATCAGATCTCCTTTCAGTCTTCTCCAGACTAAACAGCCCCAGGGCTCTCAGTCTCTCTTCACAGGGGAGATGCTCAGGTTCCCCAGTCATCCTCCTGGCTCTTCACTGGACTCCCTTCAGTAGGTTTCTGTCTCTCTTGAACTATGCAGCCCAAAACTGGACACAGTATTCCAGGTGTGGTCTCACTAGGGCAGAGCAGAGAGGCAGAAGAGCCTCCCTAGCCCTGCTGGCCACACTTTTCCTGATGTACCCCAGGATGCTATTGATCTGTTTGCAAAGGCCTGCAATGACAGGAGAAGGGACAATTCCTTCAAATACAGAAGAGAAGATTTAGACTGGGTGTTAGGAACAAGTTCTTCATCATGAGGGTGGTGGAACATTGGAACAGCTTGTCCAAGAAGGTGGTTGTGATCCCATCTCTGGACATGTTCAAAGTGAGGCTCAACAGGGCTCTGGGCAACCTGATCTAGTGGAGGATGTCCCTGCTGACTGCAGAGGAGGTTGGAACGGATGACCTTTGGAGGTCCCTTCCAACCCAGACCATTGCAATTCAATGCAATTGCTATACTCTACTTTAGAAAGGGGGAAGTGGAAGCTCACAAGAAGCAGTAGTAAAGGTTACAATAGTAAGAGTAGTATTTATCAGGACAAATTGTAGAGTAAACTTGATCTCTGCCTCTAATCAAGTGCTGAGATTTTGCTAGCTCAATGCACATGCCTTCTCATAAAACATCTTGTATAGTCTAACCAGAGCTGACTCAACATTTATTGAAGCACAAAGGCATTTTAAGTGTGGAGAAACTGAGATGTTCCATCGGGAATTTTGGCTTGCTGAGGACTATAAATGCTATAGAAGCTTTCTCCAGAATCAATTCACAACAGTTACTTGGAATAATATAGTGGTGACTGAAAGGTTCTGTGTCTTAGAAGCTGAGGACAATGTTAAGCTTCAATAAAATCCAAGAATGTGTTACCTTGCTGAGCCCTCTGTAAAATCTAATTTTACTTTTTTTTTTCACCAAAATACAATGGCACAGCTCTCCTGTGCTATTGTATAGTCCACAAAGAAAAAAGGAAAGCATAATCAGCTCTAACTGTTTGGTTTAGTGATTGAAACAACCTAGTAAATAACTTCCAATGCACTAAATGTGCCCTTGATTGCATTTATCAAATTGTGACAACAAACACAGCAGGAACTGGGTGGCTAGAAGACCTGCTGCCTGAGGCAGTCATGAGTGTCTTCTGAGTAAACAGGAGATGGCTGATTCCTGACACACGTGAAAGAAAGCTAGAATACAGCCTCTTTTATTATGTAAATACTAATTAACAAATACTGGCTTGAAAGAATACAGCCAGGATAACAGTGGTTCTATGGAAACAACAGCTCCATATCATCCCATTCCAGGGTACTTGCCATGGAACTAGCCATGTTTGGGGGCTTGGGAGATTTCTTCATCATTCTGTCCTTCCAAGGGCACACAAACATTGAATGTCCCCTTGATAACCTCATTTTCTGTAAGTCTTTACTAAGTAGTCAACAGATTTGATATTTCCATCAACACGCTCCTCACGTCTCACCTCATCCCCTGCCATCTCTGCTATCTTTCAGGATCTCATGCCACAGTGCCCTCACTTTTCCAATCACATTTCTATGCTATCATTTCTTCATTGGCCAAATCACTTGGCCAGCCTACCTTGAATGAGGAACTCTGTCTCTCCTGGGAATAATTTCTGCTCCCTTCCTAAATTTCTTTTCCACAAAGCTCTAATCGAAGCCAGCATTAAGTCTTTCAGGTGTGGATGAGGTACAAATAACAAAAAATATTTTCTCTAGCAGCACTTTCCCAAGCCCTTTTTTTTTTTTCCCTAGCACATGGACAAGAAGCTTTTGAAGGGACATGGCAAGAGACACACATACATATCATGAAATACTCATACATATTATGAGACACTCATGCTTTAATAGAGTTAATAGCTCTTCATAGGCTTCTCTCTAAGCATGAACATGGAAAATGAAAGCTCTGATGCTCAGTATTTTAAAGCACATTCATGCTACTCAAAGAACGAAACTTTTCCTCCCTCTCTATTTTTCCTCAGATCATTTTATTCTTTTCTCTTTGAGACTGTAACTGTGTGAAATTTTTCATTTGTTATTAAATAAGATTATGACTGTCTTTTTGCTTTCACAATCATCTGCCTCTCATGCTTACACCACAGTAGAAGGTTTGCATGCTGCCTACCCC
Organism: Psilopogon haemacephalus; assembly: GCA_013396835.1. NCBI lineage: Eukaryota > Metazoa > Chordata > Aves > Piciformes > Megalaimidae > Psilopogon > Psilopogon haemacephalus. The sequence continues at coordinate 266,406 of VWZI01023947.1, read as the reverse complement.
TGTCAAGAACTAACAGGATGCAATTTTAGGATTAAGGCTGTCAATAGCAAGGCAGATGGAAGGGAGCAGTTTGGACAACACTATCCCTATGTTAAAAAGTTGATCTGGATTATTTATACCTTTTAAGGGATAACTATAGAAAGCCAACAATGTGTCACAGTTTGTGGCATAATCAAGCAGCTGTACAATTAATATCTTTCCTCTTGCACATTTTTCATGGTCTTAGGAAGCCAAGGGGGAAAGTATTCACAATGGTCATTCATATGTTGTCTGGGAAGGGAGGAATCAGCTAACTTGAATTCAGATGGTTCCCTAAGCAAGGATGCGAAACAGATGAGCAACTAATGGTACAAAAAGATTTTTGCATGTTGTAGCAAATCAACTGTTCAAACTGCAAAGAAGTTTTATGTGCCTCCTTGCACATATGAATTGAAATTACCTGATGAAATCAGGTACATGAGCAGGTTGCCCAGTGGGATGGTTGGGGCCCCATTCCTGGAGATATTCAAAGTGAGGCTCTATAGGGCTCTGGGTAACTTGATTAGTTGAGGATGCTGACTGCAGGATGCGTTGGACTAGACAACCTTTGGAGGTGCCTTCCAGACCAGACTATTCTATGATTCTGTGATGTTTCCCTAAATCATAGCATAAGGGGAAACACAATGTCTAAGGTACACCAAAGCTTCAAGTGCTTTCATCAGTGAGGAAATCATTATATAGATGTAAGAAAAAGGCAAAAATTCAAGGTTAGGGTGTTTGATGTATCTGAGATACAGAACAGAGTGATTCTTGCTCTATAATGATCATGCAACTCCTAGCAAAAATTCTGTGAGAGATGCAAAATGTTATATTCTGGTATATATTCTGACCCACTGTGCTGATCATCTTGCTCCTGTTTTTTTCTTTTTTTCCCTGTAAATTTTTTCCCCTGTTCTGTAATAGAAAACTAAAGCCTTTGCTTGTTAACTCTTCATTAGTTTTGTGTGCTGAAAGCAAAGCTGCAGAGTTTTACTAGCAAAGGGCACTCTGTTTCTCCAGAAGCAGCATGTTCAAAGCAGGCATTGTATGTACAAAAGCCCTTTAAGTGTCTGAAGTATGGAACAAGTTTACATTTCACAGCAGATCCTGTGTCTTTCTCACCAAGTTCCTGGGCTAAGTTTGGGCACTGGTAGGTGACAGGATTCAGAGAGAAATTCTTCCCAGATGAGTAAATACCAGTGCCCTGCTGGCAAGGAAGAATTAGTCATGAAACAATTTAGCATAATCCTGTGTTGTCTCAGAAGGTCTCTTTAAGTTTTTGATATAACCACTGCCACGTAGCAATCTTTTGGGGAATAAGCTTTTGGTGTTCTCCAAGCAGACACAAAGATGGCCACAAACTAATCTCTGGGGAATATACTTTTGAGGTTCCTCAGGCAGGCACAAAAGTGACCACAAACTAATGTATTGGGAATATATTTCTAATGTTCTTCAGGCAGGCACAAAGATGACCACATCTAATCTATTGGGAATATACTTCTGATGCTCTTCAGACAGGCACAATTCTAATAAAAACAATAACTTTCCTCAGTTGTTTTTTTTTTTTCCCTAACACAAAGACCATATCCCTGGAGGTGTTTAACATCCCTGGAGGTGTTTAAGGCAAGGCTGATCTAGGGTAGGGTGTCCCTGCCCATGGCAGGGAGGTTGGAACTAGATGATCCTTGTGGTCCCTTCCAATCCTGACTGATTCTATGATTCTATGATTCTATGATTCTATGATTCTAATCTATTGGGACTATATTTCTGATGCTCTTCAGGCAGGCACAAAGAAGACCCAGAGAAGACAGTCAAATGTGTCAAAACAAGCCAGAATCTTTGCCTGAATGATTGTTATACATAACAAATAAAATTCATCCCAAAATCTCAAATTTTGACCAAAATTTCAGCTTTCCAGAGGTCGAAAACCAGCAGGATGCAAGGGCACATATGGGGGAAACATGATGGGAGTACTGCAATTCCACCAACTTCAAGCAGAAAGATTGAACACATATTTATACAGCAGTAGTAAAAAGCTGAATGATTTAGCAGAAAGTGAAAATGAAATACAAGAAGTAGGTCAAGAAAACAGCAAAGAACAGTAGTTAGAAACTGCACTGAGTGCTACAGAAAGGAAAATGTTAATGAAAGAGGAAATGCCGAGGTGCTAGTCAAGCACTGCTGACTTTAAAGTGGACATTTCAATGGGAGAAGTTCTTGTGAATTCTGGGCATTGGTGATGCTTAAATTCAGTCTTTACTTAAACACGTAGTGCTGGCTGAGAATTTCCTGAAGAACTGAGTAGAGAGAAGTGTATGCAAGTGCTTTGATCTACCAAAAAAAAAAATTAGAATAGAAATCTCTTTTATATATATATGTGTGTGTGTGTGTGTTTCCAAAATGAAATCTAGTAAAAAAGGCAGCATGTGGAATTTGCTGGTTTGACACATTAGCTGTATCATGAGAGGATATTTTCCTGCTGTGAGATTGACCATATATGATCTGTATTGTCCAATACTTTAAAAAATTAAAAAAAAAAAAAAAAGAGAGAGAGAAGAAATTCATCTGGATGAAATCAGATTGCCTTGCAGATGTGGAAATCCAGTCCTGCTTCAGTTTTGCTACTTACATAGAATTTAAATGTTTCTTTTTAAAAAAAAAAATAGTTCCTTTGTGAAAACCAAACCATGCTGCTTGGCATCTGTGCACAACTACTGCCCCTTCTTTTATTAACATCTGCAGCTGACAGCGTCACAGGACCATACATCTATACACATGTTTCAGTTTGCCTTAGTTTAAAAACAAGCCTGACTTTATAGCTGTAGCATTAAGTAAGGTCTTTGAGGGCAACTTTATTTTATTAGTTGGGTATCAAGGACTTCCCAAGTGCTGAAACATGTCCAGGGAAGGGCCATGAGGATGATCAGAAGGCTGGAGCTCCTCTCCTTTGAGGACAGGCTGAGAGAGTTTAGGTTGTTCAGTTTGTAGAGAAGGCTCTGAGAAGACCTTATTGTGGCCTTCCAATACCTGAAGGTAGCCTACAAGAAATCTGGGGAGAGACTTTTCACGGTGTTGGGTAGTGATGGGATTGGGGGGGGGGGAATAGATCCAAGCTAGTGCAGGGGAGATTTAGATTAGATGTTAGGAAGAAGTTCTTCATCATTCAGTGTTTGCAAACTAAATCCAAAGTCCAGCCTACAGCCTAGCACCACTACATTGACCAGACCATGGCACTAAGTGCCACATCCAATCTTTCTTTAAACACCGCCAAGGATGGCAACTCCACCACTCCATGGGCAGTCCATTTCAGGGTCTAATTCACCTTTCCATCAGGAAGTGCTTCCTAACACCCAACCTAACCCTCCCCTGGTGCAGTTTCAGGCCATGCCCTTTTCTCCTGTCACTAGTTGCCTGGGAGCAGAGCCTGACCCCCATCTTATTCCAACACAGCCATAGTCCAGACTTCAATCTCTCAGAGATAACATAATTATTATCCTGCAGTATTATTCATTTATCAAAACAAAACTCTTTTCAAAGCTTCTAGGTAAACAGTATTTTCAAACACCTCACAATTAACATTTGCCTGCTTTAACAATTTCTCCCCTTTATTATGCATCAAACAAACAAAAAGAAGTTTTGCTCCTGGAAAGGATGAAATCTCCTTCAGACAATTTTTTTCTCTTGGCCACTCATGCTTAGCCCACAAGGCTCAATCCAGGACATACTGATCATTCTGTGGCAACAAAACAACCCGACAACCAAACTTCATTTCATTATAAACCTGAGTCTATCACCTCATGACTGAAAGAAACTGAATGGAACACAGAGTTGGGAAAGCACGAAAGAAACAAAGTGGCAAAATAAATTTCCCTGTTCCACTCTATGTGAATTCGGAATAATACGTTTGGCTCCTGACATTAAAAAAAAAAATCCCTGCATTTGCAGTGCTGTAAATAAACTGCTGCTGTTTCCTAACCAAAACCAATCCTGACCATGTGTTTTGTTGTTTTGTTGGGTTTTTTTTCAGAGTCAAATGCAAGAGTTTGCTTTTCTCATTCTGATCACTGTTAGCACAAATAGACTTTTGGATCCAAGTTTTTGTGCTTGAAACAATTTCACCAAATCCTTTGGAAGAGATCTGAATTTACATCCTTCTTTACTAAATATTACATGTTTGAAAGCTTTGTCTAACCTGCAGTGAAAGAAAACAAAGCCTTACCTTACCTTGCCTGTGCAGGCTACTTTGGTTCACCTTGAGTCTGATTCAGGGGTCAGGTTGTGGCAGGAGTTAAAACTGAAACTGCTGACTGCTTATTACTTAAGGCATTGTCTTTATCTCCTTTGGTTGAGGGTTTATCTTCTTTGGTTGAGGGTTTATCTCCTTTGATTGAGAGTTGGCTTTTTCCTTCTAAATGCCACTTTCCAGTTCTTGTATTTAACTACTCCTTAAAGCATCTACCATGACTTTTTATGCAGCATCTTTGTATGTAGCACCTTTGTACTTGTCCCTGCCTGTGGCGGGGGGTTGGAACTGGATGATCTTTGAGGTCTCTTCCAACCTAAACCATTCTATGATTCTATGATCTATTTCCACTGACAGATTTCCTTTGGGAATACTGGCAAAAGGAAATTCCACAGCATTTTCCTTGTGGAAGAAGGCCACTTGGGCTGTGTCTGTGCTAATAAGCTACTTGAGGACATAGCATGGGTTGAAAGCTATCATGAAATTGCACACATGATGTAATTCTTAGCATATATGGGTTTGCTCTTACCACCCACCTTTACCACAAGTGTGTGAGCGCAACTACTGCTGAGAGCTCATCTTGAGTATTGTGTTCAGACTTGGGCTCCCCAGTTTAGGAGGGACAGGGATCTGCTGGAGAGAATCCAACAGAGGGCTACAACTCTCAAAACCTTAAATCCAGCTCTAATTCAAGTCCCAGTGATAGCAACTGCAATTCTCCAAAAAAGAGGACACAAAGCATCAGCTGTCCTTAATCTAGGACCAGACATTAATTGGCTTCTCCAGTCTAGCCCACACATAAGATTGAACTTAAACAAGGTCATGAAAAAAACAAACAAACAAACAAAACACCAACAACAACCAAATGAAAAAGAGGCACAAATTATTGGCCTAACCCAAACATTTTTTCCCCTTATGCTGAGGGCAAGGCACCAGATGTTGAACTGAGTTTGTCAGTCAATACATTCCCCCAAATAACCTTACCATTAAAAGAAATTCTGTCCAAGGGAACCACCCATCCAATGAAGAGAACATAAGCTGTCGACCACAATTGACTCCAGACTTCCATTCAGTCTTCTCTCAGAAGGTTGCTCAGACTCAAGGACAAAACTAGCTTCCAGTTTGGGATTTGCAAACTATACAGAAAGCTGAAAAAAAAAAAAAAAAAAAAGAAATACAGTGGACAACAGACTCCAACTCTATTACAAAGTCTTGTGGGCAGAAAATTACCTGGCTTCTTCAAGCCCTTATATTAACAAAATTTTTGGACATTAGGAAGAAGTTTTTCATGGAGAGTGGTCAGGCAATGGAAAGAGCTGCCCAGGGAGGTGGTGCAGTGACCAAACCTGAATATCTTTAAGGGTTGTCAGGATGTGCCTTCCAATGTCTGAAGGGGGCCTACAGGAGGGCTGGGGAGGGACTGCTCACAAGGTCTTGTAATGACAGGTTGAGGAGGAATGGGTTTAAACTGGCAGAGGGGATATTTAAACGGGATGTTAGGAAGAAGTCCTTCACAGTGAGGGTGGTGAGACACTGGCACAGGTTGCCCAGGGAGGCTTTGGCTGCTCCCTCCCTGGAGGTGTTCAAGGCCAGGCTGGATGAGGCCTTGAGTGACCTGTTCTAGTGGGAGGTGTCCCTGCCTATGGCAGGGGGTTGGAACTGGATGATCTTTGAGGTCTCTTCCAACCTAAACCATTTTATAATTCTATGTGGTCCTTGTGGATATGGTTGAAGGTGAATTTTGTAGAGCAGGGTGACTTGGTGATCCTGAGGGGCTTTTCCAACCTGGATGTTTCTGTGCCAGTGTCTCACCAACCTCACTGGAAACAACCTCTTCCTGATAACCATCTTGAATCTCTCCTCTGCCAATTTAAACCCATTACTCGTCATCCTGTCATTACAAGACCTTGCAAATAGTCCCTCCCCAGCCCTCCTGGAGATCTCTTCAGATACTGGAGGGGCACTCCAAGTTCTTCTCAGAGCCTTTTCTTCTCCAGGCTGAAGAGCCCCAGCTCTTGATTAGATTCCCTCTAAGTCTCATCTTCACCAGACCAAAAGCCACAGGTCCCTCAGCCTCTTCTCATAAGGCAGAGCTCCAGGCCCTTAACCATCTTCTGAAATGGTAAGGCAAGCAGAAGAGGGAAAATAACTCTTCCTAAGTCAAGCAGAGTGCCACCTGACAGAAGCTACATCACCATTCAAATATGAACTCAACTCTTTCAGCCCTCATGAAAAATACATTATGAAGGCCCTTCTCTCTACAGAGAGGGATAAAAAACTACTCCGTTGGTTTGATTAATTATCAGGATTATAATGAATAACATAATTCTTTGTGTGATAAGCATAATATTTTACAACAAAACTTGAAGCTACACTAAATCATGGCCATGCAAAAGGGCTGCACTCTCCCAGTTCCAATTCCTGCGGGGTCTTAATGCATCCCAGATTTAGTTGTTTGTATTGGCCCTTGGTGTTCAAGTATGTAACCAGCCCTGAGCTTGCATCTCAAAACGCAGAGAAAAAAGTGTGTGGAGCCCTCTTACAATAACCTGGCACTGAAAAAATAGAGGAAAAAAAAGCTTGAGAAATCAGTATTTTCTTTCTATAAGGTGTCATTAGAGTTACACTGAGCTGAAAAATAACAGGCTTTTACCACAGGCACTAAGTGACCCCTTTATCATTGGGCTGCAGATTGATAAATACGGGGTAAAGAAAAGCAGCAGTCAATAATTTGGCTAAGAAAAGAGCATTCAATGATCAGTGGTCTTATAATTCAAAGTATATAAAAAATAAATTAATAGTGGTACCTTTCCAGATTTCTCTGCTTCTTAGTAGGGAGTATCTGCAGTCCTGTGTTACATTAAAAGATTTTTCTCATTAGCTTTTGACCCTGGAGGTGTTTAAAGGGAGGCTGGAGGAGGCACTTAGTGCCACGGTTTAATTAATTAGGTGTTAGGTGATAGGTTGCACTCAATGATCTCAAAGGTCTTTTCCATCCTGGTTAATTCTGTCATTCTCTGTGGTTCTGTGGCACTTATCTGTCTAAAGCTTAATAGTATCTAACCTGTATACTTACCTCTTCTATTTACATTGGATGCTAAGTATAATCCTGAAGACAATCTAAATCTATAAGAAGACAATATCATCCAAACGCTGAAAGTTTACATCATTATCAAAAAGGCTGAGAGTTGAGGTTGTTCAGTATGGAGAAGAGAAGGCTCCCAAGAGACCTTATTGTGGCCTTCCAGCATCTGGGGAGGGACTTTTTAGGGTGTCAGGCAGTGATAGGACTGGGGAGAATGGATTAGAGCTAGAAGTGGGTAGTTTCAGCCTGGATGTTAGGAAGTTCTTCACCATGAGGGTGGTGAGACACTAGAACAGGTTGCTCAAGAAGGTGGTGGAAGCCTCATCCCTGGATATTTTTAAGGCCAGGCTGGATGTGACAAACTGATTTAGTGTGAGGTGTCCCTGCCCATGGCAATGATGTTGGAACTGGATGATCCTTGTGGTCCCTTCCAAACCTGACAATTCTGTGATTCTGTGTAAATATCCAACTATAAGTCTAAATATACAAATATGTATAGAGTTATTTATGTATAGTTAGTAACATAAAATACACACTCATGAAATACATGTGTTCCCCAAGAGTCTTTTTACTGACTTGGACAATATTGCTGTCTTCTGTCATGGCTAAATAGTATCTAAATTCAGCTTCTAATTCAGTACCAGTTACAGAGCAAGTGCCAAACTTTAACAGTGAGTGCTTTAATTTAATATAGAGTTAATTTAGCTCTATATTAACAATTAAGACTCTATTAAGGCATTTACAGGCATCTCCCTACACAACAGGACCAGCACAGATTAGTTTGCCCTTTTCTCTTAGATTTATGAGTCATGTATCACTTCTGCAATAACTTTTGCTGAACTTTTCAACCTTGCCCTGAATAAACAAAATACATTTAATTTTTAATTTATTTTTTTTTTCTGGGCAGCCACTTTTCCAGCCAGTCTTTCAAAAACCTGTGTGCCTTTTCTAAATCTTGCCAATTTAAATAGACTTCTCAACAAAAGGCATTAAAGCATCTCAGCTTGTTTCCAGAGACGCCCTCAATGCTCATAATGCTTCCCAATATCCCCCTGAATTTAAGTTTGAGTTCTGTGGTTGCTGTTATCAATACACTGAAATGTTTTTTCCTTTCCAGTAGTAATAGTGGACGTGTTTGGCATACTTCTTTTGTCCGATAAACAGGTTTGAAATCGTATAGTCTTCCTTGTTCAGAGGGAAAGCTCAAATCCAGCAGGTTCTGTAAGTGCAGTGAAAATCAGCAGTGATGATTTTGTATGTTCAGGCCCTTAAAATCATAGTGATCTGAATCAGCCTTGAAAAAATTCATAAACAAAGCAATAAGTGCTGGGTATAACAATCCCCCCACACCCTGCTGGCCTTCTCCATGGTGTTTTATGAAAGAAGGAAAAAAAAAAACCCAAAAACATCAGTCCCAAGTGACAATAGGAGAGGCTTTGGAGGAGAAGTTTGACTCCAAAAACAAAAATCATGGTTTCAGTCAGCGATCCAAGACAACAAGGTCAGCTCCTGCCCTTGGCATTTAAAACAAAAGCTCAAGCACACAAATCCACAGGTCAGTGGAAAGGATCAGCATAAACAAATCTGGACAAACATCCTGCCTCTTGGAAGCCTGTGTAAATGGAGATGCTCATCATCTGTGTTCCACTAAGCCGCACAGAACTACGCGCACCGTAGAGCAGGCGCAAACAACATCTCCTCTTTGGCTACTCAGGCAGAAGAAAATGAATGCTTCTGTGCAGAGCAAGATGCACAGACAATTCACTCCTGCTTTGCATTTCAGGGAGGGAGAGAAGGAAAGCAAAACTGAAATATCTGAGGGCTGGGTGTCAAGAGTTGGGGGACAGGCTCTGCTCACTTGCTCCCTGGGATAGGACAAAGAACAATGGATGGAAGCTGCAGCACAGGAGTTTCCAACTCAACACAAGGGGGAATTTCTTTCCTGTAAGGGTCCCAGAGCACTGGCACAGGCCCCCCAGAGGGGTTGTTGAATCTCCTCTGGAGACTTTGAAGGCTTCTTTGGATGTGTTCCTGTGTGACCTGAGCTAGATTGTATGTCCCTGCTGTGGCAGGGGGGTTGAACTCGAATATCTCTTTGGGTCCCTTCCAAACTCTGACATCCCCTGACATTGTCCAGCGGGGTGGTTGGGGCCACATCCCTGGAGGTGTTTTAGGCAAAGCTGGATGAGACTCTGGCCAGCCTGACCTAGGGTGTCCCTGCCTATGGCAAGAGGGTTCGAACTAGATGATCCTTGTGGTCCCTTCCAACCCTGACTGATTCTATGATCCTGTGATCTTGTGAACTCTCTGAAAACAGGTTTTAAAAAGAGTAGAGAAGAGTCATCCAGCAGCAGAATGACTTTTTCTTTGTTTTGAGAAAGGTTGATTGACAACCTGGGCAAGTCCTCAAGACTATGTGACAGAGCCCAGCTGTTATGTGCTGCTGCTGCTCGCCTGCACAGAGCTGCAGCAGCAGTAGTCTCTGATCCCCTGCCACATCACAGCTTTAAGTGGCTGCTTTCCACACCAATGGCACTGACACTCGGCTGGCTGCACATCTATCCCCAAGCTCTGCACTTACAGTACCTGGCACCAGTCCCTGCTTCTCCCCTGGATGTTTTCCAGCAGTGCTTTTCCTGGTCAGAGCTCTCCAGCAGATCCCCACCAAGCAATATTTGTTTTCTTTTTTTTTTTTTTATGTCCAAGATTCATGTTTTTCACTTGTACGTTTACTGCCTCCTGCCTTATCATTGGAATAACTACAGGCAATGCACTTGCTTTGAAGCTAAATATCGAATGACCAAGGCTAAAGGATCTAATGAGGGGTTGGGGGGGAATGGGATTTAGACTAATAATTTATAATAAATAATAATCTGTAAGC
>VWZI01023947.1:244514-255814 GCA_013396835.1 Psilopogon haemacephalus | reverse complement strand
AAAATAACTTTCCTCAATTTAGTTTTCCTAATGAGCTCTTTATAAATGACCTCAAATAAATAAATAATCAATTATAATAAAAATACTCAAATCTAATAAAAATAATAAAAATAATAACTTTCCTCAGTTTGTTTTTCCTAATGAACTCTTCATAAATGTCCTCAAATAAATAATCAATTCTAACAAAAATAATGTGATCTAATTGAAATAATAAAAATAATAACGCCCCTCAATTTTTTTTTCCCGATGAACTCTTTATAAATTTCCTCAAATAAATAAATAAATAATCTAATAAAATTAATCCAAAATTAAACAATTAATAAATAATCTCATAAAAATAATCCATCCAATAAAAACACCGGGTGGGGGGGTTGGTGTTGAAACTGGATGACCTTTTAGGTCCCTTTCAACCTAAACCATTCTATGATTCTATGATTCTGTGAAATAAATAATCTAATAGAAATGAATTGAAATGAAATAATCTAATAAACAAATAAATACATTTCTTTTAAGAAAGTCTTTATAATGTTCCTCAATTTATTTTTCCTAATGAACTATTCATCATTTTCATCAAGGGATTTTTGTTTTTTTCTTTGTTTGATTTTTTTTTTTATATATATTGACCTGCTTATAATTTTCCTCTGGGTGTTTTGGCACATGTGGACATGGTTTAATGGCCACGATGGTGGTATTTGATGATCTTAGAGGTCTTTTCCAAGCAAAACTATTCTATAATTCTAAGATTCTATCATACTCTTATTTTTTGTGAACTGCTAATGCAGAACACCATGAGGTGCCATGAGCTTAGTGGAATCCAAATTGTCTATAGAATCATAGAATTGACCAGGTTGGAAAAGACCTTCAAGATCTTTGAGTCCAACCTACCGCCTAACACCTTCTAATTAACTGAACCATGGCACCGAGTGCCTCATCCAACCTCCTTTTAAACACCTTCGGGGATGATAACTCCACCACTTCCCTGGGCAGCCCATTCCAATGCCAACCACTCTTGGCAGGGGAGGGTTAGGTTGGACATTAGGAAGCACTTCCTGATGGAATGGGAATTAGACACTGAAATAGACTGCCCAGGAAGGTGGTGGAGTCACCATCCCTGGAGATATTCAAGAAAAGATTGGGTCTGGCCTATGTGGTAGTGTTAGGTCATAGGATAGATTTGACAATCTCAGAGCTCTGTTCCAGCCTCAATAATCCTGTGAAATCTGTACAAAACCTCTTTTTTTTTGCTCTGAGGACTAATACTGAAGATTGCTGACTGTGTGGCCAATGTAGTCAGACCTTGGAAGCAGTGGCAGAGACTGAACACCTTTTATTAATTAGGGCAAAGCATATTCCAAAGGCTTGTGGGTTCAAGATGTTTACTAACCGCAGAATAGGCTGGCTCCAAATTGTTCTAGCTAGCTCCCATGTGAGACACAAGGGCATTGCAAGATGTGCCTCCTTAATTAGGCATTTCACCATCCAGCAGTCTTCATCAGTCATCTTTATTTTTCTTGCATTTGCACTATGTAGTGGCAAAGGCTTCAGCCAGAACTCTCATATCACCGTACTAAGATCTTTGCAAATATGTGAAATATCTTTCTCTTCCTTTCTTTGTTTTCCCCAAGTAGCTCCAAATTACTTGTTGATGTGCTAGAATGAATTTTTTTTCTCCTGTGTACATTTCTCTCCAGACTTGTGAACGAGATTGTGAAAACTCAATAAAGCAAAGCATTTGGTGGGAAGAAGTAATAGAAAAAAAAAGGTGTCTCAGTTAAATCTATCAATTTGTACATGCACATATACGACTTTCACTTTTTTGTTGTTGCTTATGATAAACTGTTGTGGGTTTAAGAGCTGGGATGTCTCAACCATTGAGTACAGTCATCCAAGGGACTGGATAGGTCCAGGGTAGGACCAGAAAGTGTAATCTTTTGTGCATTTCATTCCCAAAATGTCTGCACCTCCCCTTTGTACATGAACATCATAGGTTGTTCCTTCCTTTTCTCCTCTCCCTGATCCCTTCCCTGTATTGGCTCCCTTGTCTTTTTTTGTTTTTGTTTTTTTTTTTATTTCTGGGGGGGGACATTTGAGGCCTGGGATTTTGACCAGAGGTTTTGGTGGAAAGCTGTGGAAAGTTTTAGCTTAATGAGCCTCTGTGTTAATCCCAGATTGGAGAACTGAGTTAGGGCTGACTATGGATTTGTGCATTTCGTATGTTTCTGTGCTGCTTTATATAGTAGTGAGTAGTACTTCCATTCAAATTTCCAATTCTTTCCAACTCTTCATGGAGCATTTTCCTTACTCCTCTGGGGAGGCGTAAAGAGAATCTGTCTCAGTTCCTAAACCCAAGACACAAAGAGCCAACCCTGAGTCTCCCCTGAGCCTCCTCTTCTCCAGGCTGCACACCCCCAGCTCCCTTAGCCTCTCCTCACAGGGCTGTGCTCCAGCCCCCTCACCAACCTTGTTGCCCTTCTCTGGGCATGTTCAAGCACCTCAACATCTTTCTTAAATTGATCAGGCTTTTAGCAATGCCTTTAAAAAAAAAAAAACAAACCTATGGAATTTTAAAAATTTGTTTCCCCCAACAGCCTCTCTTCATAAGGAAGATGTTCAAGTCTCCCAGTCACCCTCATAGCTCTCCATTAGACTCTCTCCATCAGGTCTCTGTCTCTTCCAAACTGGGAAGTCCAAAACTGGACACAGTATTCCAGGTCCAGTCTCACCAGGACAGAGCAGAGGAGGAGAAGGACCTCCCTAGCCCTACTGGCCACACTTTTCCCAATGCATCCCAGGATGCCATTGGCTCTCTTGCCCACAAGGGCACATTGCTGGCCCATGCAGAACTTGCTGCCCACCATCACTCCAAGGTTTTTCTCCAAGTATGGGAATGTCCAAAACAGAAACCTGTGGAAAAGACCCTGCTAATCCCACCAGTGTCGATTAATCCAATCCTCAACCTTCCTGATTCTGCTCTTGTGTGGATTGTCCCAGCACATATTTCTTTTTTACTTTCACCCCCACAACTGACTCCTCCCTGGAATTCTTTTCTTTCCACCCCTCACCCCCTGAGCATGAATTCAGGCACCATATGGATCCTAAAGCAAAAAAAAAAGAATGATGCTCTTGCCCATTTCTTTAACAAGCAGCTGTCCAAGCTCTACACAAACAGCTATGCCGTTAGTACATAAATATTTACATGATCATCACTTTTATATAATGCTTTTCCTCTCCAGCTTTTGATTTTTAGGGATTCAGCCTCATTCATCATCATATTGCTGACAAATGGTATTAGCTTTTTGGGGTTTGTTGTTGTTGTTGTTTGGATTTTGGATTTGTGGGTTTGTGTTTTGTTTTTGTTTTGGTTTTTTTTTTGTTCTGGAAAAGAAAGATGAAGAGCATGGAGCAGACCTGAATACTGCACAGTTTTTTTCTGCAGCAGAAGCATTCCATTCATTTCTAGGTATAAAGGAAGGAACATTTCAACTAAACTGTGAACCCAGCTGCTGAAGTGATGCTTCTTGTTATTTTCTTCATCTGGCAGCTCTCTTCTCCACTTCTTAAATGTTCTTCCTTTTGTTTAATGTGAGAAATAATTCAGAGAAGAGGCATAAGATCACAGGAATGTTAAGGGTTGGAAGGGACTTCTGGAGAGCTTCCAGTCCAAACCTGTTGCCAGAGCAGGACCAGAAAATCTAGTGCAGGTCACACAAGAACACATCCAGACAAGGCTGGAAAGTCTCCAGAGAAGGAGACTCCACAACCTCTCTGGGCAGCCTGTGCCAGTGCTCTGGGACCCTTACAGTCAAGAAGTTCTTCCTCACGTTGAGGTGGAACTTCCTGTGCTGCAGATTCCATCTATTGCCCTTGTCCTATCCTAAAGCAGAAGTGAGCAGAGGCTGTCCCTGTCCCTTTCTTCCTGACTCCCACCCCTCAGATATTAATAGACATTGATTAGATCCCCTCTCAGTCTTCTCTTCTCCAGGCTAACCAGCCCCAGGGCTCTCAGCCTTTCCTCATAAGGTATGTTTATTCTTACTTTACGCTATCAGTGTTGTTACAGGATTCAAAGCAGATTTTTATTTATCACTTCTCTCTCTCCAACATAAGTTTTCTGTATCAGGCTTTAGCTTCCTTAAATCTTGTGCTGGTTTGAGGCTGATTGGGATATTTTACTAAGAGAAATTAGATTATAGGATGAGAAAGGAAAACATTGGGGATGTCTACTTCATTCATAGGTTTGCTGACTGATACAAAAGTAAGAACACAAACATCGACAAGACAGAGCTGCTCAGATCTGAGATTTGGCAGTTGGTCTCTTCCTCTCCCTGCCTTCTAGCTGAATCTGTGTAACCCAACTAATCAATTCCTGCTTCAAACCTCCCCTGGCTTGTCTCCCCTGCTTACCCAGCACATAAGACAGATCCTGAGATAAGACTGGTGAATGGGGGAAGATGGAGCAGTGGTTGGGAAGTCCTCTTGGGGACTCTGATCTCTGGGAGGAGTGTGGCATTTCAGAATTACCCTTTTTACTGTCTATAGGTGTAAATATTTGTAATATATTGTAAATATCAGCTTGTATATTGTGCAACACTGTAAATATAAAGCTTCATTCCTTAACTTCCAGCCTGCTGAGTCTAGTCTGGGTGATTTAAAAAAGGTGTGGGGAGGGGGGAATAACTCCAGAACTACCACAACTCTGCTGGCTCCTTACAGCCCATAATTTTTTNTGCCCCCTTCCCCCCCATAATTTTTTTTTTTTTTTTTTTTTTTTTCTTTGTCATTTTTGCTTGGCCATAGCTTGAATTCTAAGGCATGCTTTGTGGTGTGTAAAATGCATCCTATATTGCTTATAGCTGTGGTGCACATCCTGCATGTAGCATTGTTTCCTCGTGCATGTCTGACACCAATGTTGTGCTTGACATGTAGGATTAAAGAATCCTCTAATCCTACAGTGACAGCACAAAGGTTTGAGATTCCAGAAAGACTTGTGGTGCTTTCTGCACTTCCTCCCACTCAGTGACATCTCTCAACTGCAGAACCAGTGATTTTGGCTGACATGAGGTATTGAACAGATCTGAGGAGAGATTAGAGAGCATCTGCTGCTGACACTTGAGCATCCAGGCTCTTCAATCTGTGCAGTGTCAAGCCCAGTGAGATGTGCTGTGAGAAAACTCTGGGAGTCCCTTTCTGTGTTGCACTCTGGCCCCAACGTTGAGTTCCTTATGTAAATTTAAACCCAGCCAGTGAAAGGCTTTGGCAGTGCTCCACAAAAAAAGAGGTGCAGATGGTTACCACGCAGTGAGCATCTGTCTTGCAGTGGATGTCTGACTCTTTGCAGTGTTTGGAGATTAAAAAAAAAAATAAAATGTTAACATCTGGTGAAGAAGAAATTTCCTCAAACACACAGGGCAGCTACAATCCAAACCACATTTTTCTCTGATGGACACACGAATCATAGAATCAGAGAATGGTTTCGGTTGGAAGGGACCTCAAAGATCATCTAGACCAAATCCTCCACCATAGACAGGGACACCTCCCATGGATAAGGTTGGAAGGGACCTCAAAGCTCAGCCAGTTCCAGCCTCCCTGTGCCATAGGCAGGGACACCTCCCACTAGAACAGGTCACTCAAATAGAATCATAGAATGGTTTATGTTGGAAGGGACCTCAAAGCTCATCCAGTTCCAACCCCCCTGTGCCATAGGCAAGGACACCTCCCACTAGAACAGNTAACATCTACTTTTATCTCCCCTCTGCCATTTTAAACCCATTCCTCCTCATTCTGTCATTACAAGGCCTTGTCAGTAGTCCCTCCCCAGCCCTCCTGTAGGCCTCTTCCGGTACTGGAAGGCCACTCCAAGGCCTGCTCAAAGCCTTCTCCTTCTCCAGGCTGCAGAGCCCCAACTCTCTCAGCCTTACCTCATAGCAGAGCTGCTGCAGCCCTCTCAGCATCTTCATGGTCTCCTCTGGACTGGCTCCAACATTTCCATGTCCTTCTTGTGCTGGGAGCTCCAGAGCTGCAGACAGTGCTGCCGGTGGGGTGTGAGGAGAGCAGAGCCAAGGGGCAGAATCCCCTCCCTTGCCCTGCTGCCCACAGCTGCTCTTGCTGCAGCCCAGCACACAGTTGCTGTCTGGGCTGCACTCACACTGCAGCCTCATCTTGAGCTTTTTGTCAATTGTAATCAATTGATGAAAAGCTCAACATCAATTCACAGTTGTAGAGAGCAATGAGGTCTGCCCTGAGCCTCCTCTTCTCCAGGCTGCACCCCCCCAGGCTCCCTCAGCCTCTCCTCACAGGGCTGTGCTGCAGCCCCCTCCCAGGCCTTGCTGCCCTTCTCTGGACACACTCAAGCACCTCGACATCATTCTTCAATGGAGGGGACCAGAACATCAAAGCACATTTCTTCTCCACCTTAATTCTTTTAAAACTTATATAATTTATTTCTTTTCCTCCATTTAGTAAGCTTAAAATCAGTTCTTCAGCAGCGACATTCAAACTCGGCTATACAATTCCTAACACCCAGTTGCATTCCGATTCTCCTTCACCCAAGCCCTAACCAAGGCACTCCACAGGACAGATTTCAATAGGTAGAGGCTGGAGTTCAACAGTTCCCTTTGATCTGATTATAAAATGTACCTCCTCAGAAATGCTGAGTTCTCCCAAGGCTTCACTCAGGACCTTTGCTCCCTTTCAAGTGGCATTCAGTTGCTTTCTCAGGCCAGCACATTGCAGGTACTCAAAGCTTTCTATGAATAGAAATTGAGATTCCTCCATATTAAAACAAAATAATAATAAAATTAAAAGAAGAAGAAGAAGAAGAAGAAGAAGAAGAAGAAGAAGAAGAAGAAGAAGGAAATAGCTACGGACAATCCAAAAGCAGCAGGTCAAACAGAGCAGGCTTTCATAGAACAACTTAATGTTGAGTTCGACAGACCAGAAAGGTCACAGTCAGCAACTGCTGCTGAGAGCAAATCATGGCTCCTTCACCAGAAGCCCTAACCAGCAGAGAAAGGGCTCCAAGCACCAAGAATCCTCATCTGGATTGACTTCTTGCAACAGCCTCTCATCTGTTATTTTTATCTCAGAGTGGAGCTGAAGTTATGCCTTTATTGTGATTTACTGAAATGGTTTGAATGCTGCCACAAAATGTTTATCAGCAAGGCTTAAAACCATGGCATCTTGGAAGAACGTTTCAGCTGGATGAGCATAAGGGTTTGAGAAGTGAACTCTCCTCTTTGGACTACTCTCACCTGTTTTATCTTGCCTTGGCCAGAGAATTTGCACAGATAGCTTAAAAAGCAGTCAATTATAAATGAGAAATTGAAGATGGGAAACTTCAGCTAATTATGCTGCAGACTTATAAATATTAAATGTTTGGTTGCTTGGTAGGTTTTGGGTTTTTGTTGTCTTTTTTGTTGTTGGGGTTTTTTTGAGTTTTTTTTTGTATGAGATTAGAATAAAAAAGTGTTGACTTGGGACTTCAGGAGGAAATATCCTGCTCTAAGGAGACATACCAAAAATACTTCCCATAAATAACTTTCTGCTCCATAACTCCTCAGTATGCAGGGAAAGATAAAGTGCATCACTGCAAACAGTCTTATTCTTGCAATAACCTTGCAACCTGTTTCTAAATCAGTGCCCAAGTGCTCGTAAGTGGATCCTAACCTCTTTGAGTTACAGCCACAGAGGTTTTCCTGTGTTCTCTGACACGAATCTGAGGGTTGTAAAAATGTAGACCTCTTCTTATCTCTTTCTGTGAGAGGAGAAATCCATATTTTCTTCTCATACTGTCGAAGCAAGGGATGCGTTTAAGCTGAAATCATCTAATGCTTTAGGGTAGATTTATTGTACTAAAATAGGAGCCTTCTGTTCTCTAAAATATTAATAGCTATTTTCAGTCAACCTCCCATCAACTAGGACCCCTAAGTCCTTTTCCCCTTCACTGCTCTCCAACAGGTCTGTCCCCAACCTATAGTGATCCCTGGGGTGCAAGGCTCTACAATTGTCCATGTTGAATTTCTATGAAGCCCCCCAGCCAGCCTGTCCGAGTCTCACTGAATGGCAGCACAACACTCCAGTGTGCTATTATCAGAATAATAAATGTCTAAGAGAAGAGTCAAAAGGCAGAGACATGCAAGTCTAGCAATTTGGAGTAAGGATTAGTCTTTTTTGGCCTCCCTGTTGCTTGCCCCAGCTTGGGTGGACCTCAGCCTCCAGAGGTGTCTCTGCCTCATGCCTTTCACCCCCCTGGCACTCCTCCAATATACTCTTACAAATTTGATCTTGGCCATAATTCATCTAATTCCAAGAACACTCCTATAGTTTCTTGGAACTGTTCTGATTCATCTGGTACAATGGAGGAGAAAATTAATTTCTGGAAGGCAGATATTTAGGCTGAGTGTTTAAAAAAAAAAAAAATCACAGACTTCACAGAAGGGTGGGGCTGGAAAGGCACCTCTCTGGAGATATCATCTAGTCTAAAGCCCTCCCCAGAGCAGGCACACCTACAGTGGGTGTGCAGGATGGTGTCCAGGTGGGTCTTGAACTACTTGAGAGATGGAGGCTTCACCACTTCTCTGGGCATCTTGTTCCAGTGCTCCACCACTGTCAAAGTGAAATAGTTCTTCCTTATCTTTATATAGAACTTCCCATGCTCAGGTTTGTGCCCATTACCTCATGTACTGCTTGAGAAAGTCCAGCACAGAGCCACAAAGATGATGAAGGGAACGGAACATCTCCATTACAAGGAGAGCCTGAGGGACCTGGGGCTGTGCTGCTTGGAGAAGAGGAAACAGAGAGGTGACCTCATCACTCTTTATAAATATGTAAAGGGTGAGTGTATGGAGCCAGCCTCTGCTGGGTAATGGCCAATGCCAGGACAAGGGGCAATGGGTGGAAGCTGAGGCATAGGAAGTTTCATCTAAACTTGAGTTGGAAGACAGAGGGTGACAGAACACTGGAACAGGCTGCCCAGGGGGGTTGTGGAGTCTCCTTCTCTGGAATTTTCAAGCCCTATCTGGATGCATTCCTATGTGATCCGGACTAGGTGATCCTGCTCTGGGAGGGTGGTTGGACTGGATGAGCTTTGGAGGTCCCTTTCAGCCCCTGACATTCTGTGATTCTATGATATCCTGAAAATATTTCAGCTACTTTTCATTTGTTCACTTTTTTGTTTAATATGCTCATATTTTAATACAATCTTCAAATAACATTTTAGGATTCTTTATGCCACACTCAATATCTACTCAAAAGGTACAGTGAAGCAGCCAAGATTTGCTATAAACTTTGTTATAGATTTTGCTTTTTAACATATAATCATAGAATAAGTCAGGGTTGGAAGGGACCACAAGGATCATCTAGTTCCAACCCCCATGCCATGAGCAGGGACACCCTACCCTAGATCAGGCTGCCCACAGCCTCATCCAGCCTGGCTGCAAACACCTTCAGGGATGGGGCCTCAACCACCTCCCTGGGCAATCTCTTCCAGTGTCTCACCATTCTCATGCTGAACAACTTCCTCCTCACATCCAAGCTGAATCTCCCCACCTCCAGCTTTGCTCCATTCCCCCTAGTCCTGTCACTACCTGATAGCCTAAAAATTCCCTCCCCAGCTTTTCTGTAGGCCCCTTTCAGATCCTGGAAGGCCACAAGAAAGTCACCTGGGAGCCTCNTGTCGGCCCCTGTCAGATCCTGGAAGGCCACAAGAAAGTCACCTGGGAGCCTCCTTTTCTCCAAACTGCACAGCCCCAACTCTTTCAGTCTGTCCTCATAGCAGAGGTGCTGCAGCCCTCTGAGGATCCTCGTGGCCTTTCTCTGGGCACACTCCAGCATGACCACATCCTTCTTGCAATAGGGGCTCAAAAATTCCTTTTTACATCCTTCTTCTTCCCCGCCCCCCCCTTCCCTCCCCCACGTCTCCTATTTAATTCCCATTATTTGCTGTGAATTTTAATGGATGGACACTAATTCACCATTACTTATTTAAATGTACTGATCTAAAATGAAGCCTCTTCTGCTTGTTTAGCTTTAGAGCATGAGAATGATACATTCTTTGTAAGAGTGCCAGAACCCTAACAGAACAGCAAGTACAACAACATGTAACAAGCCTACATTTTTACTTCCCTGATGATTGTGAAACTACTGTGAGAGAATGCACAGCACCATTGAAAAGAGAATCCCAGGGAATTTTGAACTTTGTTTGCAAAATAAGTCTTTGAATGGGATTATAAAAGCAATAAACATAATACATGTTATAAATATGAAATAAATCCTTGCAACTGCCTGAGCTCTGGAT
This sequence comes from Psilopogon haemacephalus, assembly GCA_013396835.1. NCBI lineage: Eukaryota > Metazoa > Chordata > Aves > Piciformes > Megalaimidae > Psilopogon > Psilopogon haemacephalus. The sequence continues at coordinate 245,520 of VWZI01023947.1, read as the reverse complement.
ACCATGTCTGCTTTAGTGGAAAAGAGAGAAAATGTCTCCAGAAGCTCTAGGGAGGTTCCTCTTTCCCTCTACTCTACTGTCCTACTCTAAAATACAGTGAGACCACATCTGGAATACTGTGTCAAATTTTGGGCTCCCCATTTCAGGAGAGACAGGGACCTGATGGGAAGAGTCCAGCAAAGAGCCATGAGCATGATTGGGGGTCTTGAGCATCTCTCCTATGAAGAGAGACTGAGAGCCCTGGAACTGTTTAGGCTGGAGAAGAGAAGAAGACTGAGAGGAGATCTAATCAATGTGTACAAATATCTGAGGAGTGGGTGTCAAGTGGCTGGGACCAATCTCTTCTCAGTGGTACACAGCAATAAGAGAAGCAGCATCAACTACAAACTGTTCTAGTGGGAGGTGTCCCTGCCCATGGCAGGGGGTTGGAACTGGATGATCTTTAAGGTCCCTTCCAACCCAAACCATTCTATGATTCCATGATTTCATTACCTTGCCACAAGTTGTACATTTCTTTGTTTTCAGTCCCAGACTCATCAGTGCAACATTTAAAATCCATCACTGAGCTCCACTTTTATGAAAAGGAAACCATAAAAATTCAATGTGGCAGCAGAATGAACAGTAAATGATTTTTCAGGGAAAGAAAGAAAGATAGGAAGGAAGGAGGGAGGGAGAGAAGGAAGGAAGGAAGGAAGGAAGNAAGGAAGGAAGGAAGGAAGGAAGGAAGAGAGGGAAGGAGGGAGGGAGGAAAGGAGGAAGGGAGGGAGGAAGGGAGGGAGGAAGGGAGGAAGGGAGGAAGGGAGGGAGGAAGGAAGGGAAAGTTTAAGTATTTTAATTCAGTGTCACCCAATAATTAGTTTAATATGCATACAAGATTTAGTTATCTGTGTGTATTTCTGTCTCAACATCTGCCTGCGACTCTTTCTGGTATTTAGGGACACATAAGCCAGTCTTATGCCCACAAAAAAAAAAAAAAAAAAAAAAAAAAAAAACCTTCACAGAACAA